>PVHX01002597.1:0-109981 GCA_004024805.1 Geosciurus inauris | reverse complement strand
AAGACCTCTGTTTTTTTCCAGTTTTTAGCTATAATTAATAAACCTGTTACAGACTTCCTCCTACAGGTTACTAAGGGCTATTTTTAGTTTTACTAAGGCCTTCAGGAGGTGCAAAGGATGTGGAGAGGAGAGCTGCTAAAACTAAAGAAAGTTGTTCAAGCGGAGTTAGAGTGAGACTTGGGGGAGCAGCAAAGGAGCCCAAGCAGAAAATGACATGGGGCTAGGGTCTTGCTGCTCAGGCCGGGTGCATCTGCTCCCCACACCCTCCCCCGCGCGCCTTTCAACGCAGCGGAATTAACTGACTTGATACAACAGAACAGCGATTCTGCTTGGCAAAAGGAAACGCAGCTCGCCCAAGTCACGCTCTACAACGCGGACGCCCGCGGGGTCGCAGGACGAGTCTGCGGCTGGACGGCTTACCTGCCGCTGATCCATGGCGCCCCAAGCATCGCCCCGCCTGCCCGCGCCCCGGCCGCCCGCTCCCCACGGCCCCTTAGGGACGCGAACCCCGCGCCAGTGCGCAGGGCCACAAGATGGCTCCGGGTCAAATTCGCTTTCGTTTCTTCGGAAAGACTTCCCCCTCGGAAAGCTGGGCGGAGAGTAGGGGTTTGGGCAAGCCTAGCGACAGCGCCTGGTTTTACACCGACTGCCCGTCTGGTCCCTTCCTTGCATCAGAACCCGGAGGTGCCCTTTCTTTAGGAAATCAGCGGAACTTTCTGCGCCCTTAACCCGCCTCACAGGGCCTCCAAGGAACACGAGGCTCCCAGCAAACGGAAAGCAGAGGCGAAAGCGAAACGCGGCGCTGGGGAAGCGGTCAAGTGTGGGTCCTGCCTCCGGGGGCCGGCCTGAGCGTGACTCCGTAGGGCTCTAATGGGGGAGGGGGTCTCTTCGAACGACTGACGTCCCCACTGTGGACTGTTCATCAATGTTCCCTCCGAACTACAAACTGTAATGAGTGGTTATCAGCCAGTAAAAGTTGCAAGCTAAAGATAACAGAAGGGAATAATTTAGGAGCTACATCATAACCCGCCTCTTCCCAGGCACTTTACGTTCCCAGGTACTTCACGTGCACCAGCTCTGCGGGGGAGGCACTGTTGCCACTCTAGAGAGGTTGAAACTGAGGCTGAAAGTTTAGCTGCTTAACAGTGGCTACAGTTAAGCAGATCAACTTTTAGGGTCTGACTGCCGCTGAACTGGGTCTGACTTCCGAAAGCTCACACCTTAGCATTACTAACTTACACCACTACCTTTGTTATCTAGAAGAAAAAAAAAATCAATGGATTTCATAGTCAAGCTTACGTAAGTAACTGCTTGATTTTGTATCTAACTCCTAGGAGAAGATCTACAGAGCCATTCCAATGCTCAACAGCTCCCTTCCCCCCAACTTCGTGAGAAATGCTCGTCTCTCTTTTTTGATTTGTTTTATTTTTTTTGGTACCAGGAATTGAACCCAGCCCTAGAAATTCCCTTTTCTGTGTTTAATTTGTTTTGTCCCCACTGCTTGAGATTTATGACCTTTCCAGCTGACGCCCTGTTGCCATTGTCCTCTCATTCAACCAACCTGTCACTCCAAATTTCATTCTCTTGTAGGCAGTGTTCTTTCTTCCTTCTGTGTCTTTTCACATTCTGTTCCTTGACCAGTATGCACTTCTGTTGAAGCAGTTTTTCAAAATCTGCTTCAAATATTGCCTCCTAGGGAGGCCCCCCACTCCAGGACGGGGATGGGCAGTGAGGCAGCCGGTTCAATTCTTGGTTCCTGGTTTTGTGCTTAGCCCTTACTCAGCACTTACCCTAACAGAGCACTTTCACATTCCTCTAAAAATCAGTCATTTAACAAAACTTTACTAGGCACCTAATGTGTGCCAATGTGTGAAGCACAAATAAGAGACCCTTCCTGTGGTTGTCAGTGGAGGGGAGGGTGTGCATGGATGATGGATGCCTCAACAATCATCCCAATATTATGCATTACTTGTTAATATATCTGACCTGATAGCTGTCAAGTCTTCTCCTCGGGGGCAGAGAACATGTTTTATACTTCCCTATATTGTATGATGACCCTTAGAGGGCTGGCTAGTTGAAATGAATGACAGATCACTCAGCAGGTAAAATAACGGGCAGAAACATTGGGGAACTTCACAGGAGGAAATTAAAAGATTCAATAAACATATGAAAAGGTGCTCAATCTCATTACATCAGGGAAATACTCAGTAAAGCCACCGTGAGTTACTGCCCATCCATCTAATAGGATCAGACCAGGTAGGAGCAAGGACAAAGCAACTTGTCATTGCAGGAAGCCAGTTTGCTTTTACCTAGGAAAGATGTGAATATACATAATCCACAATTCAGCCACTCCACTCCTAGAGGAGGACACACATATAATAAATCCATAGTTACATTATTTGTAATAGCCTCCAAACTGCTGGAAACAACTCAAATGTCTATCAAAAGTAAAATGGACAAATAAATGGTGGTATAAGCCTATGATGCAATATTGTACAGCAACACAATTGAAATAACTACAACTACAAACAACAAGGTATCTAAATGATATTGAGAAGAGCCATACACACATTATGTATGATTTCATTTATGTAAAGCCCCAAATCAGGCAAAACTATACTATGATATGCACTGCATAAAGACAGGATGGTTTACTTCTAGGGAGGAAATAGGGAGTTTTGACTGGGAAGGAATCTTCTGGGTGCTGGGGATGTTCTAGTTCTTGAATCAGGTAGTAGCTAGATATGTTTGCTTTCCAATAATTCATTAAGTTATACATTTAGATTTTATTCACATTTGTATGTGTATGCATGTATGTGTTTCACAATTTTAAAGGTTAAAAAAAGAACAAATCTTCCTGCAGCAATTGCAGCCCATTTCCCCACGTTCTTTTCTCCACTGAAGTTACAAGTTAGGTCTTACCTCTGCTTTCTTATCTTCTGATTAAATAATCTGAAAGTCTTTAACCCTTCTTCAGGAATGATCCAGAAGGCGCTTCTATCCCAACTGTACCGCCGCTTCCCATCCCTTTCAGTCTAACATACACAGGATAGAGCACTGAAGCTGAAAGGAGAAATTTCTTTTCGAAAAGATGGTCAGTTTGTGCCTTGAAAGAACTGCTATTGTCATTTAATCTTAGCAGCTCAAGTAACTGCCAAGAGTCTTATTCATAAACCTTTCATCTCCTCCTCCTGGGTAATTGTTTTAATTCCCCCAGGGCTGGGAGGTGGAGATTGAAATCTTTGTGCTGTTCTATTGTAGGGAGATGGAGCTGGAGGAGTTGGATGAAGCTCTTTTAAAAATTAACCAAAAGTAATAGCTGATTATTACATAAATTTTCAAATATATAGACAAGTAAACACATTGAAAACCACCTTTAATCCTCCCTTTTTAATTCATTGGTGCCTACCCTTCTAGGGTTTTCCATGTGCGTGAGACACCAGGGACAACAGGTAAACTTCCTCTCCCAAGGTAGGTCTCTTCCTGTACAGGATGGCTAACCTCTCCAGGGGCTGTGAGGTGACCCCAAATGCAACGCTTCTAGTACATACCACTTAGGACTACTTATTAATGATTGCCTAAATGATTAAGAGTTATGTATCATTAAAAAATGTTTAGGGAGGCCCCTCATCATCCCTGCAGCTGCCACTCCATACGTGACTCCAGGGGGAAGGACACTTCTTCATCATTGCTTGCTGTTTTAACTATAAATAATAGTCTGGTTTTGTTATTATTAATTTGGTTTGTTGTGTATTTTTCTGTTTAACCTCACTGAGTGCAGGGATGCATATTTACAACAGTTATTTTATTTTATTTTTGCCACTGGGGATTGAACTTAGGGGTACTTGACCACTGAGCCACATCCCCAGCCCTGTTTTGTGTTTTATGTAGAGACAGGGTCTCACTCAGGGGTACTTGACCACTGAGCCACATCCTCAGCCCTGTTTTGTGTATTATGTAGAGACAGGGTCTCACTCGGTTGCTTAGCACCTCGGACAGGGTCTCACTCAGTTGCTTAGCACCTCACCGTTGCTGAGGCTGGCTTTGAACTCGCGATTCTCCTGTTTCAGTCTCCTCAGCCACTGGGATTACAGGTGTGCGCCACCACGCCCAGCCTACAACAACAGTTTTTAAGTCTGTAATTTCCTATGACCAGGATCTAGTACACATATGGGCTACATCCAATTGGATCATTCATCTACAATTTTCCCTACAATAAAGTGAAATGTCTGCAAATTGTGGCGACAGATACTTATTGCCTGTGCTTGTTGTGCTCCCTAGACAACTTGTAACATATTATCAGAGAAAGTAATAAAGTGCTGAGTTATTTTTAAGTCCTAGGGTATTATTTTTGAAGAGGATATGTACATAAATAGACTCATGTTTTTATCCTACCTCTTAGAAAACTAAAAGCACTTCATAGAGTTGGTAGGCACAAATTTACTGACTTCTTTTTTTTTTTTTTTTTTTTAGCAAAGGGATTGAACCTAGGGACACACTATCACTGAGCTACAACCCCAGCCCCTTTTCAATAAATTGTCCAGGCTGGCCTTGAACTTGTGATCCTCCTGTCCCAGCCTTCCTGAGGCAGCAACTGGGATTACAAGTGTGCACCATCGCACCCAGCTTCAATTTTTTTTTTTTTAACCACTGAAACAACTGCTACCCTTGCAACACTAATTTTCAGAATTCATGGGGTCTTCCCATGTTGTCCTACTTGCTTTGACATCCCATAGGGTTTCAAGAGACAGAACAGTGAGCTGCCCAACTGGTTGAGTGGCATTCCATAGCTAGTTATGCTGATACATATTCTATGGATGTTGGGGACTAGAACTGGCTTTTGGAGTTCCAAGAAAGTAAGAAATTCCTCAGGTAGCCCCCAAAGAAACAGAGGTTTCCAAAAGCGGTTAAGTGCTCAGACCCCAAGTTATCCAGTAAATGAAAGAAAAGGAGTAATATTTATTACTATCTGTATGGGCCAGGCATAGCAGTTAGTAGATGCTTTTATAAATAAAGCTATAATATCAGTAATAATGTCAAAACAATACTAAAAATAATGGCTACCAGGCCTATGTAGAATATTCTACATGTATGTATAATCATGTAATGTACATTTGGTCTCATAACCACTCCACAAGGTGAACCTTTGCAACCTGTGGTTTTATGCACTAAATCCTGACACTTAAGCTGCCTGTCCTCTGCTGGCCCAGTCTTGACTGCAGCCCCTGACTGATGCTGGTGTGGCTCTGGTCAGCACTGGCTCAGCTACTGGCCTGCTCTGAGAGTCCACTGAGTTGGGATCCAAAGAGGATCTCACTTTTTCTTCCTCCTCTTACCCAGCCTATGAGTGACTAGGCTTAGTCCCAGGTTTCTGCAAGGACAATGTCCCAGTCACTACAACTTGAGGGCAGAGAGTACAAGAGCAGTCCCATCCTGGGCAGGCTTGAAGGCCACCTGGGCCAAAGTTCTGCAGTGTTTCCTGGAGAAGCAGAATGAGGCTGATTTCTTAACAGCCAATTTGCAGAAAGCCAATTTGCCAAATGGCCAATTCACTGAATGACCAATTTACGAAACAACCAATAAGCTGAATTTACTTTTTCCCCCCTGAGTCTTGATTGACCAATGTTTATTCTGTCTTTATAATAGAATTTGGAGGATATGTACCTTGCTGTCTCTCTGCTGCCCTGGAGCCAGAGACTGAGGAGAAACCGGAAGGGTGAGGGGCTGAGATCTAGCAGCTTTTGTAGAACTCTCGGCAGAGTGACTTCCTAGGAATTGACAGAGGACCCTTTCTAAGTGTCTACAATCTTCTTGGGGATATAGCTCAGCTGGTAGAGTGCTTGCCTTGCATGCACAAGGCCCTGGGTTCAATCCTCAGTACCACAAAAAAAAAAAAAAAAAAACAAAAAAAACCCAAAGGGAATTAGTAAAGCTTAGCTGTTTAGTTGTTTTTTTTTTTTTCTTTTGGTACTGAGAATTGAACCCAGGGGCTCTACCATTGAGCTATATCCTCAACCCTTTATAATGTTAAAGTTAGAGACTTGCTAAATTGCCCAGGTTGCCTTTGAACTTGAGAGCTTCCTGCCTCAGCCTCCCGAGCTGCTGGGATTACAGGCATGTGCTACTGCCTCTGGATAGGCTTTGCCGTTTCTAACTTGTCTTCACTAGCCTGTCAGTATTGACACGTTCATGAAAATTTCCCTCTTCACATACAGAGGAGAAAGCCCTGAGGGGTCAGATTTGGAGATGCTGGCCTAAAAGATTAGAGGGATGTGATCTCAAGCCATGCCAGTGGCCACCAGGAGTTGGGAGGCTCAAGAAGCAGTTTCAACCCCAGAATCTCTGGAGGGAGAGCAGCCCTGTCAGTACCTCACTTTCAGTCCAGTGACACTGACTTCAGATTTCTGGCCTCCAGAGAGAGTAAATGTTTGCTGTGTTAAGCTACCAGTTGGGGTAATTTGTTAGAGCAACCGTAGGAAATCAACACAGATTTTTGCCAGTAGGGCAAACCATGGAGCTAAGTTGGAGAGTCATAAGCCTTCCTGGCCACTAGCCGGGTGTTCCTGCAGTTGGGGATATCAGGCGGAAAGGCGGAAACAGACGAGCTGTCAGAGACAGCAGGAGCATACCCCACAGTGTCCACTTTTTAATTAAACCCAGACAATATAGCCTTCTTATTACTGTCCAACAAAATTACAGTTTTCTGTTTTATCTGATTTAAGTTTTTTCCAGGAAGGTGTCATTCATTCATTAATCAACCTGTTTATTGTGGTACTGGGGACTGAACCCAGGGCCTCATGCATGCTAGGCAAGTACATCCCCAGCACAAATTTTATATTTTTGAAACGAAGGCCCTGTGTGATAGTTCCAGTTACTCAGGAGGCTGAGGCTGGAGGATACTTGGGCCCAGGAGTTCCAGACCAGCCTGGACAACATAGCATGACTCTGGGTCAAAATGGAAAAAGATTTTTTTTTTTTGTAAAGATAAAAATAAATCCCATGTGAAAGAAAAAAAAATTCCAAGGCAATAAACTTCTGATGTGATTGCGTGATTTTATTGCTGTCGTATTTGGGTTTTGGTACTAGGGATTGAACCCAGCAGCACTCAACCACTGAGCCACATCCCCAGCCCTTTTTTGTATTTTATTTAGAGACACGGTCTCACTGAGTTGCTTAGGGCCTTGCTAAGTTGCTAAGGCTGGCTTTGAACTTGCAATCCTCAGCCTCCTCAGCCACTGGGGTTACAGATGTGCCATGGTTCCCGGCTGTGATTGTGTTTTATGCACTTGTTATCTGCTCCCTGCATGCACCCTGTCCAGTCTTCTCCCGCACAGCCAGAGTGACTTGTGAAAACCACAATCTGATAATGTCATGAAATTCAAGAAAATCATAACTACCAGTTAATGGGAAAGAGAGGCAGGTAGACAGGATCCAGGAAGGGGCCAAGGAGGCTTCAGCCATACAGATAGGGCTCTGGTTGAGGAAGCAGATTCATGAGTGCCATGACTTAGATCTGGAATGTCCCCCAAAGTCTCATATTGAAAGCAAAATTTCCAATGCAGCAAGGTTCAGAGGTGAGGCTTTTAGGCAATGATTGTATCATGAGGGCTTTGCACTTGCCAGTGATTAATCCATCCAAATGGTATCATAAAATTGATAGCACATCTGTAATCCCAGTGACTAGGGAGCCTAAGGCAGGAAGTTTGCAAGTTTGAGGCCCACCCAAGCAACTTATCAATGCCCTAAGCAACCTAGCAAGACACTGTCTCAAAATAAAAAAGAAAACGGGCTGGATAGAGCTCAATGGTAAAGCACCCCTGAGTTCAATCCTCAGTACCAAAATATAAAAATTAAAAACTAAAAAATAAATTAATTGATAGCTGAATGGACTATTGGGAGGTAGGACCTAATTGGAAGAAGTGGGTCACTGCGGGCATATCCTGGAGGGGTTGGTCATATTACCCTGGTCCCCTCCTCTCTCTCTTCCTGGGCTGCCATGAACTGAGCTGCAGTCCTCCCCCAAACCCTTTTGCGAAGATGCTTCTGCATTGGAGGCAGCCAATCACGGACTGAAAGCTGTGAAACCATGAGCCAAAATAAACTTTTCCTCCTCCAAGTTGTTCATGGCAGGTATTTTGAGGAAAAGCCGACTAACACAATGAGTATTCGGTTTATTGTTGTATTTCAATGACTTACATCTATGTTGCATACATATGCTTTATACATATCAAATATTTACATTATCAACAACAACAAAACAATCTGATGGTTTCCCAATGTTCTTAAGGTAAGGCCAAAATTTTTACGTGAGGGCTTAGAGACCTAGCCTGGCTTGCACCTGCTTTCCTCTCTCTTCTCGCCCCCAGTCCCTCCTTCCCAGCCTCCCTGAGCCTCTACTTCTTTTCCTCCAGGCTGCCAGGCTCCCTCCTGGCACTTGCTCTTGCCTGTTGCTCCCGCTTTCACCTAAGTTATGACTCATCCTTCAGACTGTAGCTTAGGCAATAGTTCCTCAGGAAGCACCTGAGGACAGCCCCTCCCTATTCTATGCTCTGCAGCTCCCTGAACCTCTCCTTTGGAGCAAGTTCACACCTGTGATTTTATATTTCTTTGTGTGGTTTCTGGGTTAATGTCAATCTCTCTTACCACAAGTCCCACGAGGCCAGAGCTACACTCATGTTTTGCTCAACAGGGTGTTAATGGAACTTTGTAAAACATAGTAGGCGATTAAAAGTATTTATTGAAAAACTAAACATGTACATTTTCCTTGAAGATCGGTCCATAGCTGTGTGACTCCCAGACAAATCAGAGTCCTCCCAAATGACAGTTATAAGCCTCTGCTCTAAAGATGTTGTTCTTTCCACTGGTGCACTTCAACTCTTGATTTATGACTTCTTGACCCAGCCCACTGCCCTCTCTACCTCTTCTCTCTGGAGTTCCAGTGGACAGTGGGAATCCCAGAAGAGGGTTGAAGGTCACAACATGGAGCACAATAATAAATTAACCTACAAAGCAACAAATTCCAACACAGCTGCCTAGGTTGCACTACCCAGGCACTATGTCACACACACAGCAAGAGCCCACTTATCAGAAACCTCAACAAACTTCCTGTCCTGCTCACTGCTTAGACTAAATACCCAACCCAGATAACACTGGCCAATAAATGGTATTTGGAGACTTTATAAGACAGAGGCTGTGTGTAGGTTTTAAAAAATTACCTCTTCAAGACTCACAGCTCCCACAGCCTAAAATTCTAAACTAGACCGGTTTTGCCTTTGCAAAGCAGGAAAACTCCCGCTGTGCACTCAGTCTTTGATGACAGAGTCTAGATTTTCTCCTTAACAAAGAAAGCTCAAGGAAGGCAGGACTTCAGGCAGAGGTGAAAAACTGCATGCAAGAGGCTGACCCTGCTTCCCACAAGCTGATGAAACCTTTTCTTATTAGGTCCTGCTCACCTGAATTAGTCTCATTGTTTGGGAAGTTCTAGGCTTCTTGTGGGGGCAGCTGTAGGGGTAGGAATCTTTAATACGCTAAAGACTAGCTCTCATCAGTCAACAGTCAACATTGTACTTTGGAATAGTTAGACCTTTCCATTAAAATGAGATAAAATAAGGAGGGCCACAGTTAACCATTTTTTTAAAATTTATTTTTAAAAATAATTTTTAAATTTTTCTTTTTATTTTTTATTTATTTATTTTTTAAAATTTTTTTTAGTTGTAGATGGACACAATGTCTTTTTTATTGCTTTGTATGTGGTGCTGAGGATCGAACCCAGGGCCTCGTGCATGCGAGGCAAGCGCTCTACCACTGAGCTACAATCCCAGCCCCTAAATTTTTATTTTTAAGCCTTTATTTTTTATTTATCCATTTTGTAATGTGGTGCTAAGGATCCAACCCAATGCCTCACACTTACTAGGCAAGAGCTCTACCACTGAGCTACAACCCCAGCCCAACACAGTTACCATTTTTATCTTATTAAATCTAAGAGGCACTATTTTTCATATCCTAATATTTCTGATATTGGAACATGAATTGCATCATAAATGCACTCAATATAGTGCCCTCATTTGTTATTAAATCAATAGCATGTTATTATGCTCAATGGTCTTAGAAAAAATTCATATCCCTACATTAGAATATTCTGCCATGTTCTACAACACAAAAAATAAATAAGTGATCAATTATTGTTTTTGTTCAGATATGAGGTGTTCCCCCAAAAGTTCATGTGTGAGATAATGCAAGAAGGTTCAGGGGTGGAACGATCAGATTACAAGAGTTACAATCTAATCAGTGGATTAACCCACTGATATGGAGTAACTGGGTGGGAACTGTAGGCAGGTAGCTTATAGCCAGAGGAAAGACTGGCGGTGTGTGTGCCTTTGGGGGTTATATTTTGTCCTTGGTTAGCGGAGCTCTGTCTCTGCTTCCTGGTTGCCATGTCTTGAGCTGCTTCCCACTGCCATACCCTTCTGCCATAATGTCCACTGCAGACCCAGAGCAATGCAGTCAGCTGGCCATAAACTGAACCTCTGAAACCATGAGCCAAAATAGACTTTTCCTCTTCTAAGTAGTTTTTGTCAGGTCTTTTGGTCACAGCAACACAAAGCTAACTAAAATAACTATTAAAAAGGAAAGAAAATGGATTATGTGCAGATGATACTATCACAACTCTGGTTGAGCCAAGAGGTTCAACTGAAAACCTCGTAGAAAGAACACCAGTCAAGGAATATGGCTAGATATAAGAAAAATATACAAAACACAACAATTTCCTTATACTTAGGGAAATACTCTATTTTTTAAATAGCAAACAAAACATTTATAAAAAAAATCATAGGAATAATTTTTTAAAATATGAAGAGCTTATATGCAAATTATAAAAATTTGAGTGTATGTCCTACATAGAATGATATACTAACCCCTATGAATGCTAATTCCCACCAAATTTTAAAACAATTTACTACAAACTCTATGAGGTCGGGGGAGTATGGAGTGGATACCACATTCCCCCAAACAAACCCTAGTATGTGTAGGATCCCAGTACATAATAAAGTTTCAAAAGCAGCAGCAATGAGAAGAGTTATTCAATAGATGGAGCTGGGCCAACTGGTTGGCTCTATAAAAAAAAAAGGGCTGGGGTGGTGGCTCAGCGGCAGAGCACTTGCCTTGCATGTGTGAGGCCCTGGGTTTGATTCTCAGCACTGCATATAAATAATTGAATAAAATAAAGGTCCATCAACAACTAAAAAAAATTTTTTAAAACCCCCAAAACCTAGAGTCTTGCCTTATATTAATAGACCCAATTTCAATTGTAATAAAGGACTAAATATAGAAAAAACCTTAAATAAAGACGAATTTTAAAAAGGCAATGTGTATTTACTTGATCTGTTTCACAATAATGGAAGAACTCTCAAAGGAGAAGACTGATACTGGTTCACTGCAGATAAAGTTTTGTATTTAAAGAAAAGCAACATGATGTTTGAAAATTTTCCCAGTAAAAAATGTTAAAATATATATAAATCAATAAACAAGTGAAAACACAGGAATTATCATCCCTGTGCATACACAAGACAATTAATACGTATATGTGTGTGTGAAACTCATGTACCTGGATGAGAGCACATGCACAGCAGCACTCAGGTGGGCCAGCGCTGTGATTTATCTTTTGGTTCTCACGACCATCTTGGGAGAGAAGCATACTATCATTGCCCCATTTTATAGAAGAGAAAACTGAAGTAGAACGGAGTCTTAGAAGTTGTCCAAGAGTATACAGTCAATAGCAGGTAGAGCCAGCATTCAGACCCCGGCATTTTTGGCTCCAGAGTGGACGCTCTTGGCCATGAAGCTATGTTATCCCCACTAAAGCAAAGGAAATGCAAATGCTTGTCAAACATTCAGGAAAGTATTCAAACTATCAAAGACATGAAAATGAATTAGCAGTTAACAATTGAGGTTACTTGGTGCTGGTTGGGGAACCGTGGCTACCTTCACAATCTATTCTTGGACTGTAGGAATCCATCTGGCCTCTTTTAAAAGTTCTCAAATCTGATTTAAGTTCCTACCACCTCCCTTCTATAAGTCCTTCTATAAGCCCATTCATCTTAGGATAAAGGCCCAAGTCTGAAACAAGGTCTGTACCACGTCCCCAGCCCCTAATCTAGCCCACTCTAAACAGACTTCAAGAAAAACACCTTCTCTCCTATTTGCCCAATAGCTACATAACTAACTCTGTTGCAGTCTTGAAAAAGCCAAATCACAGACTATTTTTTCTTCTAGTTCTGTTCTGATATCAGAGAGTATATAAAGTTTGTAGTACCCAGAACCCTGGGTGGCGTTCTTTAGAATCATCATGGTTGTAGTTCTATATTCATGAGACCATTTGATTAATCACATCTGTCTTTCCTGAGTAGTAAGTCTTAGGCTTCCACCATAGTGCCTTGTCTATAGATGTTCAATAAATATTTTCCAAATGACTATCCATTAGTGATCAAATGGAAGAAAGAGAGGGAGAAAAGAAAAACAATAATGAGGAAAGGAGGAGACTCAGGTACTTTCCTAGGCCAGCAGTAAGGCTAACCTGATAGGTTCAACTTCTTTACCAAGTGATTGGTTAATGTGTGTTGAAAGCCTTCAATATATTTATAACTTCATTTAATAATGATTATGAGTAATGTAATAATATTACTTCATCGTTATTCATTAAACGATGTCATTAATTCATAAAAATCAATCTTGAGAAAGACAATTTGAAACTTAGTGTGAACAAACAGCATTGTTTAAAATAGCAAAAAACTGAAACGAGCTTTAATGCTTGAAGCTGGAGACCTGCTCAAGTGGAGTATGGTAAGGTTATAATAAAAGTGATATTTACAGTCAATGGGGGAGGTTCATTTCCTAAATAGAACACAAAATCATAAATCTAGAACTGCAGCTTTGGAAAATAATATGGCCAAGTGGGAAATAGTGCTGACCAGCTGCCTACCCTAGCATGGAGCCTTCTTTTCTGACAGCCCTGATTTCTGTCCACTTCCTTCTGAGAGGATCAGTTCCCTCTCAGACCCAGAGGGAGGACCTTGATGAGTCCTGGCATTCTACTCCTTCAGGTGGGCAGTGATACATGTGATAACTGTGGCCAGCAAACCACAAAAAGAAGTCTGTTGGGGAGGGAGTTTTCGGGGGCAAGAGTCCCTTGCTGTGAGTAGGTGACACCCTGAAGATGGTGGAGGGCTAGGACACTGTTGAGTTGCTGAATCAACCAGTACAGCAATGCATGAAAGATGCCCTCATATTAATGATGACGTCTGAGAGGTGGGGCTTAATACAACTCATAAAAGTCATAAAAACTTGTCCTGCATCCATTGCACTTAGGATGTTGTCTTACTTACATTTTAATAGCTTTCCATAATTTTCAAGTTTTGTTTTTAATAAAACAAAGAATAAAATAAATAAAAAACAAAAAGTGTGTATCACCCTCAAAATCAGGGGGCAAAAGTTTAATTAGCATGTGTTGTGGCCTGGGTTCAATGCCCAGAACACACACAAAAAAGGTTAAAAATAAAAAGATTACTATTGACAAAGCTCACAATTTAGTGATGGGGATACCCATGAAAATAAATAAATGATTAAAATATGAGACAAAAGCACAGGGAAATACCTTTTCACAGCTACCAGAATGGCTAAAATAAAAAGACTCACAATACCTAATGTTGGGAGGCAACTAGATTCTGTTGGAGGGAATGTACCATTGTACAACCATCTGGCAAAACTGGAAGGCAGTTTCTTTTAAGGCTATACTGCAGTGATTATACTCCTGGGTACTTACTCTCCACAAAATCAAAGAAATGTCTACAAAGACTTGTGCAAGAATGCTCATGGACCAGGGGCTGAGGGAGGAGGGAGAAGGAGTTATGTTTAATGAAAGCAGAGTTTTCAATTTGCAAGATGAAAGTGTTCTGGACTTGTGTTGCAAAACAATGTAAATACACTTAACATTACTGAACTATACTATATTAAAATGGTTTAAGATGGTAAATTTTACATTATGTTTTTTTTTTTTTTTACCACAATAGAAAATGGGAAAAAATGTTTATGGAGTTTCACTCTTATTAGCCCCTAACTGGAACAACCCAAATGTCCATAAACAACTTGATGTATATTCATACAGTGGATAAGGACATATACTTTGTTGAACTTCACTGAAAGAAGCCACATTCAAAAGCACATATTGCATAATTCCATTCATATGACATTTAAATGGCAAAACGAATTTATGGCCATAGACATTAGAACAGTAGTGGCCTTTGGGAGCAGTAGTAACTACAAAGGGGTACAGGGGCTGGGTGTGGTGGCCCATGCCTGTAATCCCAGAGACTCAGGAGGCTGAGGCAGGAGAATCACAAGTTGGAGGCCACCCTGGGTAACTTACTGAGACTGTTTCAAAATAAAAAGTAAAATGGGCTGTACAGGTAGCTCAGTGGTAGAGCACCCCGGGTTCAAACCCCAGTACTACCACCCCCAAAAAGACAGGGGCACAGGGGAGCATTCTAGGGTAATGGAAATGTTTTATTTCTTGATCTGGATGGCAATTACAAGGCTATCTGCTTTTGTCAAAATATATGAAAAGGGGCTGGGATTGTGGCTCAGTGGTAGAGCACTTGCCTCGCATGTGGAAGGCACTGGGTTCGATCCTCAGCACCGCATATAAATAAATAAATAAAAGTCAATCAACAACTAAAACAAATTAAAAAATATATATGAAAAGTACACATAGGTTACACATAATTACATCCCAACTTAAAAACAGTCAGGAAAAAGCGAGGAAGGGGAACTGGAAGAGGCTGAATTCATCATCACCACATACTGAGAAGCTGCTTGCTGATAGAGTGCCTCTTTAAACCTGATAACTCCAGATAAATATCATTTCCTACAGCAATTTATTGAAATGCTAAGCACACTAAAATTACGAGAAATAGTGCCCCTTGATTTATGATGGGGTTATAGCCCAATAAACCGTCACAGGTGGAAAGCACTGTAAGGAGAGAAAGCGCTTACATATCTCACCTACTGAACATCACCGCTTCCAACAGTAACTGGAGTGCTGTGGTTTCCCCTCCTCTTTGTGTGGCTGACCTGCAACTACATCAGCTGCTGCCCAGCATCCTCAGAGTGTGGAACTGCAAATTGCTAGCCCGGGAAAAGATCACAAGTCGAAATTCAAAGTATGTTTCTACTGAATGTGTATGGCTTTAGAGTCAATATAAAATTGAAAAGTCGTCAGTCAAATCATTTTAGGTTGAGTCTGTTTGTTAGAGCAAGCTTTGCTATTCTGATAAATTATTTTAAAAGGGGAAAACTGTAAGTACAGTAATATAAACATCTTTAAAATAAAACATAGACCTTTATCTAATTAAAACTGCTTTTATTTAAAATGTCACACATTTTCATCAGTATCTTCCTAAAATCTGAAATAAAACTGAATATGAGCTTTTGAAAGTCATGTCAAAACTAGAATACAGAATAAAAAAGAAAGTTTTAAACTTACAAGCAAAGGAAGAAATCAAAAAGGATTAAAATTTGTGTACATAAGAATGAAAAATAGGTTTTTTATGTTTAACAATAAAGCCAAAAATAGATGAGGAATGATAAAGTAGGAAAATGTTCACAGTAAGTCAACTTTTTTTTCTTTTGCAACGAGCGAATACTCATGTTTTTGGAGCATTTATATAATTTATTTGAAAACCACTTGAGCATAATAAATTAATAGACAAAAGATTAGCTGAGAATTTTGAAAATAGAAATAAAAGTAGCTAATAAGCAAAAAAGTTCACTTAATTATAAGAAATATGCAAATTAAAATGAAATAACATTTTGAATTAAGCTTAGATTTTTCTTTCTTTAGTTAAAATACCCAGTCTTAGGGCAGGTGAGAGAGATACACATCCAGTGCTCAGGCCTTGCTGATGGCAGTGGGAATGGGTACAGGTTGAGCATCCTTCATCTGATCATCTGAAATCCAACATGCTCCAAAATATGAAATGCTTAAGCTCTGACATGATGCCACAAATGGAAAATTCCATACCATGAAATGCTGTTCCGTGCACAAAATTATTTTTAAAAATTGTGTGAAAGTACATTTTGGCTATGTTATGGTTTGGATGTGAAGTGTCCCCCAAAAGCTCACATGTGAGACAATGAAAGAGGGTTCAGAGGGGAAATGATTGGGTTGTGAGAGCCTTAACCTAATCAGTGAATCAATCCCTGATGGGATTAACTGAGAGGTGACTGTAGGCAGGTAGGGTGTGGGTCATTGGGGGTGTGGTTTTGGGGTATATCTTTGTATTTGGCAAGTAAAGATTTCTGTTTCCCTCCACCATACTCTTCCACCATGATGTCCCTCCTCACCTTGAGTCCTGAGGAAAGGAGCCTGCTGTCTATGGACGGAGACCACTGAAACCGTGAGCCCCTAAATAAACCTTTCCTCCTCTACAATTGTGCTGATTGGGTCTTTTAGTCACAGTGGGGACTAAAACAGGCCATGCTTGTATATAAGGCATATATGAAATGTAAATGAAATTTCATGTTTTGTCTTGGATCCCATAGATATCTCATTATGTATATATATATATATTCCAAAATCTGAAAAACATCTGATATCTGAAACACTTCTGATCCCATTATTTGGATATGGATACTCAATCTGTATTTGCTTTTTAGGAAGCAAATTAGGACTAAGCACTCTAATGGAGTATTGCAGCTGGCCTGGAACTGGAGCTTGGAGATATGGGATTAAGTGTGGAGTAAACAACAATCCTCTCGCCTTAGGTCTGTATTTGCATGAGAATTACTTTTCTGTCATTGTTAAAAGGAAGAAAAGGTATTTTTCCTTTGTTGTGGTGGTGTGGGAAGGTAGGCATGGATTGGGGAGGATTCCTCCAAGTTAAGGCATAGCAGAAACCCAGGCAGATGGATGTGCTGTGGAGAAGAGTGAGGGCATGGATTTGGGCCTTCCCTAAGAGAGGGCTGAAGTTAGATGCTTGAGCAGCCACTGTCTTGAAGAGCCATTGGTCCCCCACAGGTTCCACTGCACATCCCAGGGTAAGGAGGCTCTGCCCTGGACAATGGCAGTGGGTGCCACTGATGGCACGTTGATGTCAGCTATGGAAAAGGCCAGGTGTAGGTCAGCATGCATGTCAACGACGCAGTAAATTGTATTTACTAGCTCTGAGTGTAAAAAACTAAGGAAAGGGCAGGAGTCACATCAGGCTCTTATTGGTAGCCCTACTTCTGGAGGATAGGATGAACCAGATGGAGAAATCTCATTCCTTCTATAATTTTAAAATGGGAATATTTTACTTCCTTTTATCCCGCCTTTCATCAGTGTCTTGATATTTAAAAGGAAAATAAGTGTTCTCAGCAATGGCAAGGCACCAAGCAACTCAGTGAGACCCTGTCTCTACATAAAACACAAAATAGGGCTGGGGATGTGGCTCAGTGGTTGAGTACCCCTGAGTTCAATCCCGGGTAACCCCCCCCAAAAAAGAAAGAAAATAAGTCTTAAAGTTCATAACCCTTGATTCCAAAACATCAGTCTGACATTAGACTGACATCAGTCTAAGAATGAGTTGCTATTTATAAATAGCTTAGAACAGTGCCTGGCACATTGTAAGTACCCAAGGAAATGTTTTAAAAATAAATACTCCTAATGGGTGCAGTGGCACATGCCTATAATCCCAGCTACTTGAGAGTGTAGGAGGAGGATCGCAAGTTTGAGGCCAGCTTTAGCACTTAAAGAGATCCTGTCTCAAAAACACCAAAACAAGGCTGGAATTATAGCTCAGCGGTAGAGCGCTTGCCTCGCATGCCTGAGGCCCCGGGTTCAATCCTCAGCACCACATACAAAGCAATAAAATAAAGGCATTGTGTCCATCTACAACTAAAAAAAATATTTTAAAAAAATACCAAAACAAAAACAAAAACAAAAAACCTTAAACTTACAAGTAAGAAAAGAAATCAAAAAGGATTAAAATTTGTGTACATAAGAATGAAAAATAGTTTTTATATGTTTAACAATAAAGCCATGGTAGAGTGCCCTGGGCTCAATCCCTAGCACTGCAAAAATAAATATCCAAGGAAAAAGCTTTAGGATATGGAAAAACCTATACAACCTATCAAAGTTCAGAAAGGAGCTGGGTGTGGTGGCACGTGTATGTAGTCCCAGCTACTTGAGACACTGCAACAGGAAGATTATCACTTGAGCCCGTAAGTTCAAGGCCAGCCTGAGCAATATAGGGAGACCTCATCTCAAAAACAAAGTCAAAAACAAAACAAAAACAAACCAGAGAAACTCAGAAGAATTTGAGGAGAGTGAATCATCACACAGGGTGGAATTCCCAGTGGGTTTCTCCTTGGGCCTGATCTCTGCAAGTTCAAACCCATATGGAGAGCAAGGTTCTAACCTTCCTGGGATGACCTGCAGTCCTGAGTGTCAGACCTTTATAGTGAGACTCCATCTATCATGCAGATTGGAATCCTCAGTAACATGATGCTAGCACTTTCCTCCTCTGGGAAGAGGAAGAAATAATAAACATGAACTGAGCCCCTACTATGTGCTGGGCACCATCTTACGCCCTAGAGATATCAAACAAGGCAAAATTCCTTTCCTCATTGTTCTCGTGAAGCTGATGTTCCAAAGATGAGAGACAAACAATAAACAAATAAATATACAGAGCCAAGTGGTTTTGTGTGCTCTGAAGAAAAATAATGCTAGCTAAGGGCAGGAGGTGAGGAATACAAAAAAGAGCACCTCTGTCCTCCAGGGGTTCTGCCTAGTGGAGAACAGAACGGTAAACAATTACTAAACAGAAATAAAAATCTACAATAGGGTGTGCTCAGGTGTTCACAGGAACAGAGTGAAGGGGTGTCTAACTCAATGAAGGAGGTCCAGAAGGCTTTTGGGAGAAGCATGACTTGATCCAAAAAGATTAGCCAGAGGAAGCAGAGGGAAAGGGCAACCCAAAGAGCAGATGCAAAGGCGTGGAAAGAATGCAGAGCACGTGACGGGTGCTGTGTCACCACAGAAAAACAGCATGTGATAGACAAAAGCCCAGTGGATTCATTCCAGTTGGAAGGTTCTGGAAGGGCCTTGAAGAAGTGAGATATGAGCACACATGCAATCACATGTGCCTATGCACATACACATACCTGCAGTAGTCATCTGATTTTTTCTGCCTGCCTAATACCTCTGCACTTTCCCACCCCATGTGGTTAAGGACGGGCTGGGGAAGCCCATGTGTTTATGGAGGGACAATTTTACCTCTTCATCCCAGGGGTGGGCCTGAGACACAGACCTGATCAGTTGTGAAATCCCTACCTCTAGCCCTCTGTCATAGTGATTAGTTTACAAAGCTAGAAGAGAGCTAGAAGGTCATAGATTTGGGGCTGCCAAGAATCAGCTTTTTCAGTACATAGAAAAAGCAACAAACCAAAAAGGAATAGAGAAAGACAGGGCCAAGAGAACCTTTATGGTATCATTTTAGCCTCAGAATCCAGTCATGCCTGAAGCTCACCTTTGGACTTTCTAGTTAAATGATCAAAGGGGGGAAACCTTTTTTTTTTTTTTAAGTTAGTTTATTTTGGATTTCTTCCATTTGCAACTAGATTAATATACCTTTTTTTTTTTTTTTTGCAGGGGAGAACACTTTTTGTGTGTGGTAGGGGATGGTACAAAGAAAGGGAAAAGGAAGACAGATGTCAGAGGTCTCTCTCATTGAGCCTGATTAAAAATGGTGAAATAGGTGGCTTTAAGGCATCTGTCAGAGCATAGAAAAGGAACCAGAGCTTCTTGGGTAGAGGAACTGCAAGGATGTGTGTGTGTAGAGCAGTTTATGTGGATGAGTTATATAAACCTTGCATGTTCCTAATAGTTCATTATATGGACCTAAGTCATTTTTAAAGAAAGAAATGACACAGAATAGAGAAATAACACAAAAACACCATGAATGCCATCTGTTTAAAACTAGTTTACTGGGTTGAAGAAGTAGCTCAGTGGTAGAGCGCTTGCCGGGCATGCATGAGGCCCCTGGGTTCAATCCCCAGTACTGCAAAATAAGTAAATAAATAAATAAATAAACAAATGAACAAATGAATAAAACTAGTTTACTATTCCCACATTAATCCACATCAGTCACAGATCTTTCTCAAAAACTTAAATTGAGAGAAACTTAATATTTGGAACTCTTTATCCTGGATGCCAAACAATCATCTGGTGCTCTCCAGAAAACTTAACTCAAGCAGCTGTACCTATTAAAGTCTAAGCTGAACAGATGTTAGAGCAAAACAAATTGGTATATCTCAAGAGATCACTACAAAAGCCCAAAAGCTCAAATTCCATTGTTCGCGTATTTAAAAACTCTAATCAGTTAGTCACAGATAATAATACCAATCTTGGTCTGAAAGAGTTTCAGATCTTTAAATCCATAAATCAGAAAGATGCTTATGTTACAATGTGTTGTAGTATAAAAATAGCTAGCTTAAGGAGCCTCGGAATTAAGCACGGGGCCTTCTTCTGGCAAGAATAACAATGCCTCAAGATTTGTTCTTCCACAAGCATTTAGCAAATACCTACTGTGTGCCCACGATCTCAGCACTGTGTGCCCATGCCCATGAGCCTTCCCTTCTCTTGGTGAAAAGGCCAAATCTTGGTTCACATCTGGACAATGCTGGGTAAAATGTAAAATAAAAGATAATGTATCATTGGAACAATATGAGATGCTATTTTTGCAGCAAATGCTGGCTCTGTAAACTCTGCTATGCCTCCCTTCCCCCACACATCACCTTCACATTGCTGGAACACCAGAAAGAATAAGACCCAAATCACACATCCTGATGGCCTGGCTCAAGCTCCAGTTCTGCCATTAACTAGTGTCAGGACCTAGGCCAAGACTCACCTTCTGCATCTGTAAAATGGGGATGATATTTACTTCTTGCACTAAGTTGCTGGAGGGATTAAATAAATTAGCATATGTGAAGTTTTTGACATGCTAACAGGCATGAAATACATATTAAAGAGAAGCTGTAATTAATAAAGTGAAATCTTAACCTCTTTCCAGATCTAGCATTTTATGTGGTCTAGAGCAGAGAGATTATGGGTTTTGATGCCCCCCCTCACCAAACACACACACACCAGTCTGCTTTATCATAGCTGGCAGAATAGCAAACATACAAAAGAGCAAAAAGATCCCCCGACTCTCAAGCAGCTGTACCAATAAGAAATCTTCAGTATTGGCAAGTTCAAGTGCCTGGGTACTAGGCCCTTACTAATAATAGCTAAACACTTCAAATTCTGACAACCCTGCAAGGTAGGTATAATTATCTGCATTTTGTAGATAAGCCCAAGTAGGAGTAGAGGTTAAATAACTCACTCAATGTCACACTGCTGCTAAGTGGCAGATGTGACTCCACAGTATATGCCCCTTTTCCACTGCATTTCTCTGTCTCCCATACAGCAAGCACTCAACTCTTTGTAAATAATGAACAAGATATTTCAGGATCTTTAATATGAATGAGCCCTTTGGTCGAGAAAGAAGTTGGTATTATCTCTCAGCACTTGGCGACATTTTGATGCTCCTACGTTCTCTGCCCCCATTGACCTGCTCTAGCATCCCTGCCTCCCACTCCAGCAACCGGCCACCAGCCACCGTGTAGGCCTCTATGTGTGTGTCCTCCCGCTGCAGCTTAGACTCTGCGCCCTGGGCTAACTGCGTGCTTGCACTGCCCCCGCCCTTCCCATGGCACTCAAAATCCCCTGACAGGTATCCCTTTTGGGTAGGCAAGTTTCCCAAACGCTGACACCAACACGGAACACCTCGGGCCGGCTTACCCTCTAGTGGGGCCCAGGAATCAAGCCAAACAGATGAAGAAAAGGGAGGTGACGCAACTAGGCCTCCTGCACCAGAGCCAGACAGAGGCTGTGCGCAGCGGCCGTGACCCCGCAGTGGGCTCTCCACGGTGGCCTCCTACGCCGTCACTGTGCAAGACACGCAAGGGCAGCGGACATTATTCCCAGGATGAGCTGCTGGTCCTATGCATTTGGGAGAGAAGGCGCTGAAAGGCGCGTACCAGGACCAGTCCCAGGCGCCGCGCTCTCCAGTCATTCTCCGAGGCGGGGGAATCAGCGAGAGAGAAACCCGGGCCTTTGGTACCCAGCTGTTCGGCTCCGGCAGGCACGAGCGTCAGAGCATCCGTGCGCAGCCTCTGCCGCCCACACCCGCGTGCATACGGCTGCACACACACGCACACAAACACACGGGCCCCGGCGCCCGCCTCCCGGGAGGTTGCGGGGTCCAGCCGCGGTCCCCCACCAGCCGCATTGCCACCCGGCCCTGCGGCCACCTTCAGCGGCCCCCCAAGACATCCCCCGCATTTCCCCTTGCATCAGCACCCGAGATTGGAAAGGACACGCAAGCCGGGCTGGGGCCCGGGAAGGTGACGGCGGAGAAGGGGAGAGCCACTTACCGCGTCTTGTAATTGCTCGGGACGCAGCCGCGCACCGGAGGTCGCCACTGCCGCCGGGACCCTCCCCCCGCCCTCCCCCACCACGTAGTCCTCTCTACCTTCAGTCGGGAATCAATGGCCGGGTCGCAGATTGGTGACATCATTGGCGCGCCGGGCGTGGGTGGGAGTCCCACGTGATTCCTCCCTCTTTTGTTTGTGCCTTAAGCTTGGTTTTTGTTGTTCGGTCTTCGTTAGTTTTTAGGATCTGTTAATGGTGGTGGTGTGGACACGGTGGGGAGTAGGTACTTGGGTTAAGGATACTGCGTTTTTGCTCATGGCCTTGTGAAAATTCTCAGTCATCCATAACGTGGTTAGGCCAGAAGACTTGAGAAGATATATAGGTACAATTCTCTCTTCAAAAAAAAAAAAAAAAAGAACTTAACTCCACAGAATTAATTAATAATGCAATTGAATCGGCAGTCCTTGGATGCTTATAGTTTAAATTAAACTAATTTTTAAAACAACACAATGAACACCTTTTTTGACAGTCTACACAAGAACTAAAATATTACTAGTGAGGGCTGGGGATGTTAACTCAGTGGTAAAGAGCTTGCCTAGCATGAACAAGGTCCTGGGTTTGATCCCCAGAACATCGAATGAATGAGTGAAGTTAACATCAGCTTGTTAAGTGGTTCCTGTCTTCTACTACTGCTTTCCTTGCAGAAGTAAGCCCCCTCCTGAATTTTACACAACTATTGCATTGCTTTAAGTTATTTTCACATTTATGTGTGTTATTACGTAATATATTTTTATTAGTTTTTTGTGTGTTTTCAAACTTTGATCTAGTGTCCTTGGACTTTTATTTTCACAGACATATTAAGATTCATCCTTGGGCCTGGGGTTTTGGCTCAGTGTAGAGCTCTTGCTTAGCACCTGTAAAGCACTAGGTTTGATCCTCAGCACTAGGTAAAAATAAATAAATAAAACAAAGGTATTGTGTCCATCTATAACTACATATATATGTGCATATATATGTATAATTTATCCTTGATGAGTAAAATTGCATTTTGTTCATTTCCACTGCTATTGTTCATGAACTATTCAAAAGGGGAGGAGGGCAAGGATACATAGTAATCCATTATGTACCATTATTTATCCATTCTCCAGTTGCCAAACACTTACACAATTTCCAGTCTTTTGCTATCTCCAATAGTGCTGTTATGAGCATCACCTTCTGGTGCGCCTGTACAAAAATTTCTCTTGCATATATTTACCTAGGAGTAGAAATGATAGGTCTTTAGTATTCCAGTATTTCATTTTATATGACAGTGCCAAAATTTTTGTCCAAAGTATTTGTATCACTTCCCACTCCTACTGTCACTGGAGGGGGTCCAAGGAAGTCCTGCAGAGGAAGATCTCAACTCAGGACATCAGGGTCTTTGTCAACTTTGCAGAAAGGAATTTCAAGATGTGTCAAGAGCACAAACAGATTTATTTAGGAAAGCAATGAGAGGGCATTAAAGGGAGAATGTGGTTTATTTCAAGAGTGAGATGTGCTTTTGGGGTTCTTGAGCTCTTCTTTAAAAGGAACTTGGTGAGGGGTGGGCACAGGAAAGTATGTGGGGATGACATCAGTCTGATGATCTTGAGATGGTTTAGAGTTGTTTAGCAATTCTCAGGATCCTTAGGTTGTCCTCTTCTCCATTATCTGATCAATAGATAACTCTGGGAAATTTCCTATATTATAGGCTTTGCATCTTCCTTTGCTCAGTCTGTTCTAAAAATACATATATTAGTGGGCTAATTAAGGCATGGACAATTTTCATAAGTGCATGAATTTCTAGTAACTTTAAGATTGCAAGTGAAGATGTGTGGATTTCCCAGAAATTTGAGAGTGACAGGCCCGAGAGAGAGAACTGGCTTGGAAGTTGGAGTGGGTAGACTGTAAAAGGAACTTTAGTACAAGGCTTTGAGATTAAAGTCATAGTCTCCTTTTCCTTCCTCTTGTCTCCTTTTTGCCTATCTTTTTAATATTTCTTCCATCCTAGCTCACTCACCACCAGGTTGTATCTCCTCGAGCATCTCAGATTTCTTTTTTTTGCCAATGAGATGAGAGTTAAGTGAAATCTCATCCTGGCTTTATTGGCCTATCTCTGGGGTTCAGCATCCCTTTTACATATGTTTGGCTATCTTAGTTCCCCTGCTGAGAAATGTCAGTGTAGGGGGCTTACGGAATTTCAGGGCTGAACAAAGCAAGAAAAAAAAAAAGACAGAGGAGGTGAAAGGAGCCCACACAGGCTTTCCTTGGGCCAGCATTGACAAGTTGGTATGCAGAGAAAGTTCTTCACAACAAATGAAGATCCAGAGACTAAGGAGAAGGGAGGAACTCTCCAAGAGAGAAGAAGGGCAAGGAAACTTCCAGAGGAGAAGGAGCTTATTATGCTGTTGTTCAGCAGCCTGTGAGAAGTCTCTGGGTCAGAAAACTCCCAAGGGCAGCAACCAGTCCTGGACTTTATATCTGGAGTGTTTATCTTATCTGTGATAGCAGATGGTGGGCACCGTGTCATAAGCTTCAGGCAAATATCTCCAAGTGGCTAGCAATCTGCTTTGGTGATGTTTAAAATACTTGGATGTGTACTTGAGAGGGTAGAGGCAAAAGGATCACTTGAGCCCAGATTTCAGGGCCAGCCTGGGCAACACTGCAAGACCCCTTTCCCTAAAAAAAACAATGACAACCAAAACCCTCTTGGATGTGTAAATATTTGAGTTTGGTGCTACCGAAAGGCTTTTGAGCTAATACATCCCATCCTGCTTTGAAGAAATGAACAAGTTAGGGGAAAGTCTTATCAACCTGTGTTTGTCTCATTTATGTAATGGTCATTTAGTGGCTCTTACCCATGGATTTATTGGACTATTTGCCAAATTCTTTATATACTTTGGACACTAATTCTTTGTCAGTTATACATGTTGCAAATTTATTCTTCCATTTGTGCCTTGTCTTTTGCTTTTCTATTTGATAAATAGATGTTCTTAACTTGGAATTTGTAAATATTTAGCTAGTTTCCGCCCACAATATATATTCATCTAGTCTTTCTTCTAAAAATATTTACTTTTTGCTTTTGACATTTAAAACTGACTTTCCTCCCTCAGCTTTGTTTATTGACAAGCTCCACCTTTTCTAACTTTGTCATATACCAACTTTCCAATTATAAATAGGTATGTTTTTGAGTTTTCTATTGTGTTCTACCGGAAATTTTGTCTCTCTTGTCAAGTGTCACACTATTTCATTATCATTGCTTTATAAAAAGTCTTGATATTTAATATTGCAAAATCTACCTTTTTTCCTTCTTCTTCAATCATCTGTCTTGGATATTCTTGGTCTTTTGTTTTTTTCATATTTTAAAAACAAACTTCTCAGGTTGAGCATGCACATACACACACACATATACACAAACACAAACACCTAAACAACAACACAACCTGTTGGCATTGCATGTAAGATACAGGTAAATCTGGAGAGTATGGATTGACATTTTATGATGTTGAGTCTTCTAATAGAGAATAGCTCTCTTTTTTACTAGGTTTCTTGAATATCTTTTAGTAAAGTTTTTTTGTTCTTGGTGTCCAGATCTTGCAAATATTTTGTTGGGTTTATTCCTAGATACTTTGTCATGTGTGTTGCTATTATCAATGACACCCTTTAAAATTATGCTTTCTGGTCATTTGATGGTGATATAGAAATAAATTCAATTTTTGTATATTGATATAGCATACAGCCATCTTGTTAAACTTTTCTTTCTGGTAATTTGTCTATTGACTCTTTTGGATTTGATATGTATACAATCATCTGAAAATAATACTAGTTTCCCCTCCTGCCCAGCATAATTGGTTTTTATTTATCTTAAAGTATTACATTGGTTGTGATTTCTAATCCAGTGCTCATGGGAATGGTGATGCTGGGTATTCTCCTCACAGGAAGACTACAAAATGCTGCTTTGATTTCTTTAATAGTCATGGGGGGCTGGGGTTGTGGCTCCGTGGTAGAGCGCTTGCCTAGCATGCGTGAGGCTCTGGGTTCAATTCTCAGCACCACATATAAATAATAAAATAAAGATCATCAACAACTTAAAAAATATTTTTAAAAAATAGTCATGGGGCTCTTCAGATATTTTATTTTTCTTAGCATCAGTTTAATGAATAAATAGTTCTAGGAATTTTCCATTTCATCTAAGGTTTTAAGGTTATTGGTATAGATTTAATGATAGTATTCTCAATTTCTGCCATATTTTTAGTCATTTTTTTCACTTTTGTTATTACTTGTGGTAGAGGGTGTTATTGTACCTCATATATTTGCTCCCTTTCTTAGAAGGGGACTGTGCATTCCCACCTACCGCCACGTGCCTCTTGTGGATGAGAACGTGTGCTCAACCAGCTGTCAGTGGCCGGATCGCAATGACATCATATCTGACCAGATACTTTAAAAGATGTTGTATGAATTTCCAACAGCTTTCTTATTATTTTCTCCTTCCATGAGAATGGCATATTCTTGATTGGGGATCTCATAATGAAGAACACCTGGGAGGAAAGACCAACAAGAGTCACAGTGGTCATACACAAACAAGCAAAAACTAGACACTGAGATTGGGGTTTTGTTAGTTACCAAAGAGTATTGAAATGAAAATTAAGAAATTATTGGTCTATGCCTTCTTCCCCTCCCCTCAGGTAAATTATTTTAGAGAATTGTTTATTTTGTTGGTCTTTTCAAAGAACCAGCCTTTAGCCTTGTGGCTTCTTTTTTGTTTTTTGTTTTCATTTGTTTGTTTGTTTGTTTTTGTACTGGGGATTGAACCCAAGGGGGGCTTAACCACTGATTTAACCCCGGGGTGGGGGGCCTTAACCACATCCCCAGCCCTTTTTTTAAAAAAAAAAATTTTATTATGAAACAGGGTGTCGCTGAGTTACTATGGCCTCAAAGCTGAGGTTGGCTTTGAACTTGCCGTCCTCCTGCCCCAGCCTCCTGAGCCGCTGGTATTAAAAACATGCAGCACTGTGCCCGGCCTGTTTTTTATTTCTTTTTTCTTTTGGTACCGGGGATTGAACTCAGGGGCACTTGACTGCTAAGCCACATCCCCAGCCCTGTTTTTGTATTTTATTTAGAGACAGGGTCACACTGACTTGCTTAGCACCTCACCTTTGCTGAGGCTGGCTTTGAACTTATGATTCTCTGATTCTCCTGTCTCAGCCTCCCAAAGTGCTAGGATTACACCGCGCCCAGCTTGCGCTTTATTTCTTAAGTTTTGTGCTTGGTTCATTCATTTTCAATCATTTTTTTCTCTTTTATAAAAAGCATTTAAGGCAATAATTCCCTTGAAGCACTGCTTTTTGTAGCCCACAAGTTTCGATATATACTGTTTTTATTATCACTCATGTCTAAAATAATTTTTATTATGGTTTCTTCATTAATTCATGAGTTATTTAAAAAGTATGTTCAGGGCTGGGGATACATCTCAGTGGTTCGTGCACTCACCTAGCATGTAGAAGGCCATAAATTTGATCTCCAGCACTGCAAGAAATAAAAATAATGCTCATGTTAGTTATTTCCCAATCTATGGAGATTTTAAATTACCTTCTCATGTATAGACATTGTTATCAGAGCATAATTTTATATTTTTCTTTGGAATTTGTTGATATTTGCTTTATACCCTAATTCAATATCTAGTCTTATAAATGGAAATATATACTTGAGTGAAATTTGTATTCTCTCGTTGTTAAATGCAAAATTGATGTATGTCCACAAATGCAAGCTTGTTAATTTGTTGTTCAGCTACCCTGTGTCTTTGCTGATTTTGTCCTGTTTGAATCAGCAGTCACAGAGAAAGTCCTGTTGAAAAACCTTCCAATGTGACAGTAGATTAGTCAGCCTCTCCAGTTTTTAACAGTTTATGCTTTATGTAGCTTGCACATATTTTATTAGATCCTTATATGTTTAGAATTGTGTTAACATTTTTGGTGGATTAAATTTAATTTTTTCCACATTTATTATCAGTACATTATAATTGTACGTAATGATGAGGTTTGTTACATATTTGTACATACACACAATATAACAATATTATTTGACCAACATCATTCCCAGCACTTCCCTCACTCTCTTCCTTCCTTCCTCTGATCCCTTTTCTCTACTGATCTCCCTTTGATTTTCATGAGATCTGCACCCTCGACCTTTCTTTCCCCTTTCCTTCTCTAGCTTCCAAATAATGGGAGAAAATTTATGGCCCTTGACCTTCTGAATTTGGCTTATTTCACTTAACATAATTGTGTCAAGTTCCATCCGTTTTCCTGCATGACATAATTTCATTTTCTTTATAGCCAAATATAAAACTCCACTGTGTATATAATACCACATATTCTTTTTTTGGGAGGGGGGTACTGGGATTGAACTGAGGAGTACTTGACCACTGAGCCACATCCCCAGCCCT
Source organism: Geosciurus inauris (assembly GCA_004024805.1). Taxonomy (NCBI): domain Eukaryota; kingdom Metazoa; phylum Chordata; class Mammalia; order Rodentia; family Sciuridae; genus Geosciurus; species Geosciurus inauris. The sequence continues at coordinate 81,017 of PVHX01002597.1, read as the reverse complement.
ATTTTGTGTTTTATGTAGAGACAGGGTCTCACTGAGATACTTAGCACCTCGCTGTTGCTGAGGCTGGCTTTGAACTTGTGATTCGCCTGTCTCGGCCTCCCAAAGTGCTGGGATTACAGGCGTGCACCACCGCGCCTGGCCCACATATTCTTTATCCATTCATTCACTGATAGACACCTGGTTCAATAGTTTGGCTATTGTGAATTGTTCTGCTATAAACATGGGTATGCATATATGGTGAATCAAATTTTATATCATGACACAGCTATCCCTTTCTATCCCTGGAATACTCTGCCTTAAAGTCTGTTTTGTCTAAAATTGACATAATCAAGCTATCTTTCTTTTAATGAGTATTTACCTGTAGTATTTTCAGTCCTTTTACTTTCAACCTTTCTAAGTTTGTTGGCTTTATGTGTATTCAAAATCCTCACTGATAATCACTATCTTTTGTGTGTGTGTTGGGGGATCTTACCGGGATTGAACTCAGGGGCACTCCACCACTAAGCCACATCCCCAGTCCTATTTTTTGCATTTTATTTAGAGACAGGGTCTCACTGAGTTGCTTAGCACCTGATTTTGCTGAGGCTGGCTTTGAAATGGCAATCCTCCTATCTCAGCCTCCAGAACCACTGGTGTTACAGGTGTGCACCTCCATGCCCAGCAATCACTATCTTTTTTAAAAAATATTTTTCTTAGTCATAGATGGACACAATACCTTTATTTTATTTATTTATTTTTATGTGGTGCTGAGGATCAAACTCAGTGCCTCACACATTCTAGGCAAGTGCTGTACCACTGAGCTACAACCCCAGCCCCGATAATCACTATCTTGCAACTATCAAGTTATGTATTATAACTTTTGACATTTTGGGATTTTGATTCTTTTCTTATTTTTTGATTCATATTTATCCTACATTTTCTATGTCTCTGTCTTTTTTCATTTCTTGCTTGCTTTCATTTGTGTGTGTGTGTGTGTGTGAGATAGAGATTAAGTTCATTTTTACCTTTTTACAACTTTCATGTTTTTGTCTCTAAAGAATTGACGTTATACATTTTTTAGATGCTTACTCCTGAAACATATCATGCATTTTCATTTGACAAGATCTACAGTTTAAATATAATTTTTATTTACTTCCTTGGGCAAGGAAAGGAATTCCTTTACTTTTTCTTTTCCCTCTGTCATGAGGATTAACTCCCTTGCCTGTGCTATGCATGTTTGTCCCTTGGGGTTTGATGATTCAGTATCAACAGAAGGAAAAGAAAAATGTATGTGGTGTTGCTATGGAGGGAGGCCTGGTGGTATGTGCCTGCATCAACCAGATGCAGTCCATGTAGAGTTTGTCTCATCAGTAGTGACTGGAGCTGGAACTAAAGGTCCTTGAGACAGGTGAGGCCAAGGGCATCTGAAATGGAACACATGATAAGAGGTAAAGAGAATGTTGTCAAAATAATGTTCATCAATCTACAGGCACAGAAAGCAATATGGAAGGTAGTAATGTTCCTGGGGAAGTTATGTGAATAGAGATTCATCTCCAGCTGGGGATTCCTGTTCCATGAACTTTTATGAATGTATTTTTACTTCTATGTAATCTCCAGAATTTAAAGTTGGATATACATGAACTTGAATTCCTACCACTGGGAATTGTTAGAAACAGAATGAACAGACTACTAGGAAGAGATGAAGAAGGTTAGTAGGTATGAATACTTGATAGTTTGAGAGAAATAAAGAAAGCCAAGACAAAGAAAAGACTTTAGAGTAGTCTATCTCAGGATACCTGCCATGAGTGATGCTGAATTATGTCAAGATGTCCAAGAGATTCAGACTAGAGTGTCCTGTTATGTTCTGATATGTTCTCAAAGTTATTATTGGCAGAATTTTATTCTTGAGAGGAAGTTTCAGAAATACCTCCAGATGTTGTTAAAATCTTCCCTTTTCAGACTCACTGAGCTGGGTAGAATAAAATAAAGACACTGCAAACCAGATCCCAGCATACCCAGCCTCTCATCAAGACAGAAAACTTGATAAATGTTTTTAAAATATTTGTTTGAAAAAATTGGAGAACTACAAAGACAGAGAAAGACTTATGGGTTAAGATACTGAAGATGGAATCCTACAGAGGGATTTGACACCATCAAAGGTACTTGCCAATTCTAAAGTTAAAGTTGAGAGGATGAGAAACTGAGCAGAGCTTTTAGAAGTTTCATAGGGCTGAGGAGATAATAAGTAGAGTTCAGAGCTCATCACTGAAAAGGGGTCCTGATAAACATCCCAGGTTCTCAGTTGGGATTCTTAAAGGGCTACTCCCCAGGAGTAAGGATGAACCAAAATTGTCCAGTTCTCACAAAGACTAAAATCCAACCTGAATCAAATCCATCTTAGATTTATTCAGGTATCTGCTCCTACCCTAACCTCTCTCATAAATAAGTCCTTTCTGAGTAAAGACAATATCATCCAGTACCTCAAATTATCTCCATAATTTTCCATATACAATGTCTATAATTTAATGAAAAATAGGCATGCAAAAAAGATAATACTTTACCAAAAATTCAAAGATAGACAATAGAAAGAGAGCTATAGGAGATTCGGATATTAGAGAAATCATACACATACTCTAAGAAAACTATGATTAATATGTTTCAGAAATTAAATTACAAGATGGAGAATTTCAAGGAAGAACTGAAGACTACATAAAATAGAAGTGCTAGGGCTGAATAGTACAATAACTGAAATTAATAACTAAAAAGATGAGTTTAATAGTAGATTAGAAAGAATTGAAGAGATAATAAAAGAAATGGAAAATTGATCAGAAGAGAAGATTAAACTAATGTGTGGTGAGACAACAGATGTAAAGTACAGGGAGGGAAAGCATGAAGTGTTGAAGTAAGTTACAAAGATCTAACGTGTAATTAGGGCCGAGTGCAGTGGCGCACGCCTGTAATCCCAGCACTTTGGGAGGCGGAGACAGGAGACTTATGAGTTCAAAGCCAGCCTCAGCAACGGCGAGGTGTTAAGCAACTCAGTGAGACCCTGTCTCTACATCAAACACAAGATAGGGCTGGGGATGTGGCTCAGTGGTCGAGTACCCCTGAGTTCAATCCCCAGTATCAAAAAAAAAAAAAAAAAAAAAATTGGAAACTAGAAGACAATTGAATCTCTTAAAAATGCATGAAGAAAATAAATATCAACCAAGCATCCTACACCCAGTGATAAACCTTTCTGTAATGAAAGAAAAATGGCAGTTTCAGAGAGGAAAACAAATCAAAACCTGAGAGAATTTATCTCTGGAAGAACTACAGTAAAGGAAATACTGAATGGAGTTATTGAGAAGTAAAATGATTTCAGATGGAAGCATAGTAATTCAGAAAGGAAGAGGAGCAATATAAAGGATAAAAATCCAATAATATTTTATGGGTTAAAAAATATATATAGACAGAATTATATATACATGTATATATATGATAATAAGTTGACAAAGGAGGAGTATGGTCAATGGATATGAAGTTCTAAAGTCTTTGCTTTCTCCAGAAAGTGGTAAAAGTACTAATTTCAGTACACCTTTGAAAGTTAAGGATGAATGTTGTAACCTTTATAATAACCACTGAAAGAATGATAAAAAGAATATATAACTGAAAAGCTAATAGATGAGGAAAATAGAATAGTAAAAATAATTCAAAAGAAGGCAAAAGGGAGAGAAAAAGAACCGCAGAGTAGGAGGATCAAATAGAAAAACAAGTAAGATAATAGATATTAAACCCAACTATGTCAGTGATTATATTAAATGTAGTTGGACTAAATAGTTAAATTAAAAATGAAGACTGAGCTGGGCACAGTGGCACTCACCTGTAAACCCAGTGACAAAGAAGGCAGAGGAACGAGAGGCACCAGGATTACAAGTTCAAGTCCAACCTGAGCTCAAAACTAAAAAATAAAAAAGGCTGGGAATGTAGGTTAGTGTTAGAACACTATTGTGTTCAACTCCCAGTACTCTCCCCCAAACACACACACACAAAGAGAGATGAAGATTAGATTAAAATTAAAAAACATAGAAAGGTATGTTGATTACAAAAAAAAAAAACGTAGCTTAAACATAAGGACACAGAAAGATTTAAATTAAGAGGATGAATATAGGGCTGGGGTTGTGGCTCAGCGGTTGAGCGCTTGCCTCACATGTGTGGGGCATGGGTTCAATCCTCAGCACTACATAAAATAAATAAAGGTATTGTGTTCATCTACAACTAAAAAAATATTTTTAAAAAAGCAAAGGATTTTTTAAAAAAAGAGTGAATATATGTATGTGTTGTGCATATCTATATAGACACATATATGTACATATGTCACAAATAAAAAAAACAGATGTAATAAGACTAATGTTATATAAAGAAGGCTTTAAATATAAGGGGCAAGATAAGAAGCAAATAAAGAATAGTTTATAATATTAGTGGGGTCAGTTCACTAAGAAGATACAATTTAAAATTTGTATGTACCCAATAACAAAAGATCAGGATATAGTATGCAAAAAAAGACATCACAAATTAAGAAAAAGAGAAATCCTCCGTTATATAGCAAGAGATTTCAATATACCTCTTTCATGAAAACTATGTAGACAAAAACCAGTAGGGATATAAAATATTTGAACAATGCATGCTGTAATCTTTAGAGTAAATCTCTAAATGTTACATACAGAGTATGTAAACAAGCATTGAATATACATTCTTCTTCAAGTGCACATAGAACGTTTACCAAAATTGACTATATATTTAAGCTGTAAATCAGGTACATACATTTCAAAAAATTGAAATCAAACAAAGTACAGTCTCTGGCACAGCAGAATTAATCCAGAAATCAATAACAAAAAAGATAACTAGAATATCCCCAAATGTTGGGAAATTAGCGAGGGCTCCTAAATACCTGATTAAAGAAGTGACAATAAAAAAGAAAGATAATTGGAACTAAGTGTTGAGAATGTCTAAATTTCTAGGATACAGCAAAAACTGTATTTAGAGGAAAATATATTACCTTGAAACTGGTAATTTATCAATTGGACTGTATAATATAGAGAGAAATAATAATACAGAAAAAGCCTGAAAATCCTCTCAAGAGGTTAGAAAAAGAACAACAAATTAAACATAGGGAATGTAAGAAGAAAAGAAATAATAAGTAGACACAAAATAGCAAACAATTTTTCAGTAGAAGGATCTGATAAAAGCACAAGTGGGTTGTTTGAAAAGACTGATGAAATGGAGCTGGGGAGCTCTGGTAAGACTAATCAAGAATAAAAAGAAGAGGCACAAATAAAGTCAGGATAGGAAAGAGAATATAGTTATATGTCCTATCAGAGAGTAATAAAAAGTGTAGATGCCTGGGTCCTATTCTCAGGGTTGCACTGGGGCTTTTAAAAGGTCCCTGGAAATCTTACATGCATCTGAATTAGAGAATATCAGCTGTGGAGCAATTTGGTGGGGCAATTGGTATATTTGCTATGTTGGTATATTTGTGTCCGCCCCCCAACCCCTAAAGTTGCTCGGACTCCTGGATGAGAAATCTTCCATTTTCCTGCCTGAGGGCCTAAGCCTAGTTAAGAGCTTTCTGGAAATCAAGCAGGGTAAGAGGGCTGCAGGGTGTTAATATTCAGTAAATAAGTGTTCCCTTTATCCTTATATTTTTAGCTGAACCTCGTGACCCAAACTAGATGCGTAAAGTTTTGCTGTCTTTAAGGACTAGGCCTAGGTGTTTCACTGGAGCAGTAGAGGAGCAGACACAGGCAGCGCAGGATGGAGAAGGGGGTCTGATGCTTTTGCTGTTTCTTGAGCAGAATTTCAATTGATTTTTCTGTTTTTAACCCTGATTTTACCTTCCCTTCTAGAGTTACTTGGTGCCACAAGCGACTGAACTTGGTTGACTTCTGCAGTGCAAATCAATTGACTTCTCACATGTAAATATTTCTGTCACTTACTTTTAACTTGGCCCGTGGTGTCCTTCATTGTTCAGAAGTTTTTAAGCTATAATGAGGTCAAACCTTCAATCTTTCCTTTTTCATTTGCTGTGTTCTGATCACGGTTTATTGAATGATTCATAGTTTCCTTATTAGTTATAATTGTCACATTCATCTGTCATAAACTATTATCAACTGAATATTCCTGTGGACATGGTTCTTTCTCTAGACTCCATTAAATTCCATTGATTTTTGTAGATTCTTGAACCAACACATTACTGCTTAATTGTTGTAGATTTATACTGTTTTATAATACATCCCTTTACTCCTTCTGCCATTGTCCCTTTTTCAAAATGTTCCTGGCCTTCTTGCAGTTTTTATTTCATATGAATATGAGAATCACTTTGTCAAAACACACAATAAATACTGCTAAGACACAGTTAGGATTGCATTGACTTTGCGTATTCAGAGAGAATCAATGCATTTATATACCATCTTGCCATTCAGGAACATAAGGTGCTTAGTTCAGGCTGCCTGTGTTCAAATCCTGTCTCCTCCATTTGTTCAAATATACATAAACTTTAGTAAGCTTATTAATCTCCCAGACCCATTTCTTTTTCTACAAAACTGGGCATAGACTGAGACTGTAGCTCAGTGGTAGAGTGTAGGCTTAGCATGTGCAAGGCGTGGATCCAATCCCATCACCAAACAAGCAAACAGTAACAACAACAAAAGACTAGGCATAGGGCTGGGGCTGTAGCTCAGAGGCAGAGCACTTGCCTAGCATGTGTGAGGCACTGGCTTTGATCCTTAGCACCACATAAAAATAAACAAATAAAATAAAGGCATGCTGTCCCTCTGAAACTACAAAAATTTAAAAAATATATTAAAAGACTAGGCATAGTGATAATAGTTTCTCTCTCAAAATAATTAAAACCATCTTCATAAAGCACCTTACAAGATACCTGGCACATGATAGGGGATTCAATAAATGTTTGTAATTATTATTATAACACAGCTTTTAGTTTAGTCCTTTCTCTTCTTTCTTCTCCTTTATAGTGTTTATTTTTTAGGGCCAGCTGGGTGCGGTGGCGCATGCCTGTAATCCCAGTACTTTAGGAGGCTGAGACCAGAGAATTGCGAGTGCAAAGCCAGCCTCAGCAATGGCGAGGCGCTAAGCAACTCAGTGAGACCCTGTCTCTACATAAAACACAAAATAGAGCTGGGGATGTGGCTCAGTGGTCGAGTACCCCTGTACCAAAAAAAAAAAGAATATTTTTCAGGGCAGTTTTTGGTTTCTAGCAAAAACTTAGCAAAAGGTCCAGAGATTTCCCGCATATCCCCTGCTCCTGCTCCATCATCAATATTCCTCACCAGAGTGCTACATTTGTTACAATTGACAGGTCATTATCACCCAAAGTCTGCAGTTCACATTAGGATTCATTCCTGGTGTTGTATGGTCCGTGGGTTTGGACAAATGACATGTATCCACCATTGTATTATAGAGAATGGTTTCACTGCCCTAGAAATCCTTTATTTTCATACCTTCCTCTGCAGTAACTTCTGGAAACCATTGATCTTTTTCATGTCTACATAGTGTTGCCTTTTCCAGAATGTCATATAATTTGCAATTGTAGGGATGCAGACATTTCTGATTGACTTCTTTCACTTAGTAATACACATTTAATAGTCAAGCTAAAATGACTTGTTAGCTCTTTTATTTTTAGCATTGAATAATAGTGCACTGTCTGGGTGTAGCAAGTTTATTCATTCACATACTGAAGGACATGTTGGTTGAGTACAAGTTTTGGCAGTTACAAAGCTGCTATGAGTGTGTGTGTACTGGTTTTTGTGGGGACACAAGTCTGAGGTTTATTTGGGTAAATACCAAGGAGTATGATTGCTGGATCATATGGTTGTAGTTTGTTTACTTTTGTAAGAAATCACCAAACTGCCTTCCAAAATGGCTGCACCATTTTGCATTCCCATCAGCAGTGAGTGACAGTTCCTGTTGCTTCACATCTTCACAGCTGGTAGTGTCAATCTTCTGGATTTTGGTCATCTTAACAGGTCTGTAGTGGTATATCATTACTCTAATTTGTGTTTCTCTGATGACATATGTTGAGGATCACCTTTTCATATGCTTATATGCTACTTCTATGTCTTCTTTGATGAGGTAGATCTGTTCAAGTCATTATCCATTTTAAATTGGTATTAGTTTTCCTTTTTTTGGTACCGAGGACTGAACTCAGGGATATTTAACCAGTGAGCCACATCTCCAGCCCTATTTTGTGTTTTATGTAGAGACAGGGTCTCACTGAGTTGCTTAGCGCCTTGCCATTGCTGAAGCTTGCTTTGAACTCATGATTCTCTTGTCTTAACCTCCATAAGTGCTGGGATTACTCCATAAGTGAGCGTGCGCCACTGTGCCAGGCTTGGTGTTAGTTTTCTTATTGTTAAGTTTCAAGGGTTTTTGTATATTCTGAATCATATTCTCATATCAGATATGTCTTTTGTAAGTTGTTGCTTTTCTTTTTATTTTTTTGGCAGAGTCTTTCACACAGCAGAAAAAATTTAATTTTAACAAAGTCTGTCTTATCAATTCTTCCTTTCATGGATTGTACCTTTGATGTCATATATGAAGTGTCATCACCAGATCCTACATTACCCAAAATTTCTCCAATATTATCTTCTAGAAATTTTATAGTTTTGCCTATTACATTTACGTCTGTGGTCCATTTTGAATTAATTTTGAGGATGGGCATAGAATGTGCATCTAAATTTGTTTATTTTTTTGTATGTGGAAGTCCAATTGTTCCAATACCATTTGTCAAAAAGACTATCTTTTCTCCATTGCCTTTGCTCCTTCATCAAAGATCAGTTGCAGGGGCTGAGGTCATGACTCAGTGGTAGAGTGCTTGCCTGGCATGTGTGAAGTGCTGGGTTAGATTCTCAGCACCACATAAAATAAATAAATAAAATCCATCCATCCATACATCCATGGGCCTATTTCCGGGCTTGTTCCATTGATCCATTTGTTCTTTCCTTTTTTCTTTTTACTATCACCACACTGTCTTAATTATTGTAGTTTTGTAGTAAGTCTTAAAGTCTGGTGATGTCAGTCCTACATCCTTCAACTTCTTTTTCAATATCATTTTGGCTTTTCTGATTCTTTTGCCTCTCCATATACATTTTAGAACTAATTTGTCAATATTCACAAACTAACTTGCTAAGATTTTTTCTGGCATTTCATTTAGTCTATAGATCAAGGCTGCCTTTGTTTTCAATTATTGAATGTCAAGATTTTACTCGGCTACCTTATTTAATTATCATTGTAATCTTCAGTGGATTCTCTTGGTGTTTCTATGTATACAATATTGTATAGAAATAGTGATTATTTTATCTTTCCCATTTTCTCTTTCCCTCTCATTCTTTCTCAGTATCATGGTGTGGCCCAGGATCAACAGTACGACCTAATAGCAATGTCCTTGCATTCTTTATTCATTTTTTCAGCAGAACACACTGACCTCCTATTATATCATATGCATACTTTATCTGCTGGGAATACAGCTGTGAAAAATTAGCCAAAGTATCCGCCCTGATGAAAATTATACTTTGATTTGGGTGAAAAAAGACAGAGAAGAAAGAAATGAACATATAATGTTAGGTAGAGTAATGAAGAAAAATGAAGCAGAATAAGGAGAAAGAGATCATGTCAAGTTTTCTTTTTTCAAAACGGCTTTATGGAGTATGGTTTATATTCCACAAAATTCACCAGTTTAAAATATTCAAGTCAATTATTTTAATGTACTTATGCAGTTATACAACCATCACCCAAAAACTCATTTCAGAACACTTATATCAGCCCCAAAGGAAACTCCATACTTTTTAGTGGTCATTCCCTATTTCCACCAAACCAACACTTTCCCTTTCTTAGGTGACCACTGATATAGTTTCTGACTCTATGGATTTGTTGATTCTGAATATTTAAAATAAATGGAGTCAGATAAAATGAGGTCTTTTATGATGGTTTCTTTGATATAATAATGTTAAAGGTTCAATCATGTTGTAGCATCTGTCAGTATTTCATTTCCATTGCGTAGATATGCCACATTTTGTTTATCCATTTATCTGTTCATGGAAATTTTAAGTGTTTTCACTTTTTGGTTATTATGGATAACCCTACTATGAACATCTGTGTACAAGTTTTTGCATGGAAATGTCTTCATTTCTTTGTATGGACAGGTTTTATATTTCTGGGGGCAGAAATCTAGGAGTAGAATTTCTGAGATACATGGTAATCCTATGTTTAACATTTTGAGAAACTGTCAAAGTATTTCCAAAGTATTGCAACATTTTACATTCCTATCAGCAACATGCAAGCTTACCGATTTCTCCACATCCTTTCCAACACTTGTAATTGTCTTTTTTATTATAACCATCTGTTCCTAGAAAATTTAGTGCTGGTATATGAGAATTAGCTGTAAGGTGCTGTGAGACTGAACAAAGAGACAGACAGATCCATCATTTGCAGAGAGTGCAATTTATTGGAGACTTACTGACAGAAGTCTGAACAGCTAGACCAGTGGATCCTTATGAATTGAGTCAGAGAGAGGAGACTTATGTAGCGGTCAGGACAAAAGCAACTTTCATCCAAGCCGGAATGTACAGTTATGACCAAGGTTCGGTCATAAAACTCCACATACTACTCTAATAGTTTTGTTTATTTATAGTCTGCTGAAAGTAGGCAGCGTGTTATGGTTTAGTTGTGGTGTCCCCCAAAAGTCCATGTGTGAGACAATGCAAGAAGGTATAGAGGAGAACCTGATTGGGTTGTGAAGAATCTTAACCTAATCAGTGAATTAATCCCTGATGGGATTAACTGAGTGGTTAACTGGAGGCAGGTGGGTGTGGCTGGAGGAAGTGGTTCATTGGGGGGCGTGGCTACAGGGTATATATATTTTGTGTTTAGAGAGTGGAGACTCTGCTTCTTGATTACCACGATGTGAGCTGGTTCCCTTTGCCACACACTCCGCCATGATGTTCAGCCTCATCTTGAGCCGCTAGAAGTGGAGCCAACGTTCTATGGAGTAACACGTCTGAAACCATGAGCCCTCAAATAAACTGTTCCTCCTCTATAATTGTGCTGGTCGGGTTCTTTAGTCACAACAGCAAAAAAGCTGACTAAAACATGGAATGTGTGTGTGTTGGGGGCGGGGTGCGACCAGAGTTTCTGGGGGGGTGGGCAGTCATGATGGTTACAAGACAAGATGGCTGCAGTCAGGTCAAGCTGGATCTCCACACCATCCTAGTGGGTATGAAGTGGCACCTCACTGTGTGATTTGCCTTTATGTGATGACTATTGGACATTTATAGTTCTGTTGTGGAGAAATGTCTTCAAATCCTTTGCCCATTATTTTATAATAGCGCTATTTTTAAACTTTGTTAAATATTAAGAGTTCTTTAATATTATGGATACAAATCCCTTATGAGACAAATGATTTGCTAATATTATCTCCGTATTTATGGGCTGTCTTTTCATTTTCTTGAGCTCAAAAGATTTAAATTTTGATGAAGCCTAATGGATAAACTAATTTTTCCTTTTGTCACTTTTATTTTGTCTGTCATAGCTAAGAAAACATTGCCTAAACAAAGACCTTTTGATTCTATAATTTCTTCTGAAAGTTTATGGATTTAGCTCTTACATGAGGTGTCTGATTCATTTTGAGTTAGCTTTTGTGTATGGTGGTGTGAGAAATAAAAAGTCCAGTGGTCCATTTTCAGAATACAGTATTTAGCCTTAAAAGTAAAAATTACTTGGGATGCAAGAAAGGCAATAGAAGGGGACAACAGAATACAAAGTTAAAAGCAGTTAACATTGGAGTGTGACAAATTTACAGTCCCTTGAGGAACAGGAGGTGAAGGGGAAGAGCCTAATCAACAAAGATAAACTGTGGGAAGACTGTACACCCCATAGCACTCAGCCAATGAGGAACCAGGGGAGAGACCTTGTACAATAGGGTATAAAATGCTGATTGTAATTGCTCTGGGTGTGCCTGATCTAGACACCTGATCTTGCAAGACAGTCATTGAAAGTCTTGCTTGTTCTGTACCTTTGTCTCTCAGTCCATTCTTTGAGTTTAGGCAGGTGTTTCTCAGTGTGAAGAAGGGAGTCCAGCTTCATTCTTTTGCCTGTTAATATCCATTCATCTCAGGAACACTTGTTGAAAAGACTATTTTTCTTTATTGAATTGTCTCAGCACCTTTGTCAAAAATCAACCAGATCTATTCCCACATGCCTGTATCAGTCAGAAAATGCTGATACAGAACAACTAAAAAGGTTTACTTCTCTCTCTCAGGCAGCATGCCTATAACGAGCCAGGGGGCTCTGTTCCATATTTTCATCATCTTCACATTGAGACTCAGGCTGAAAAGGAAGTAACTAGAACACTGCTGGTTGTCTGGCAGAGAAGGAGGATAACATGGGGAAGCATGTACTGGCTCAGGGCAAGCTTCTGGCTAGAAGTTTGTCACTTCTCACTTTTTATTGGTTAAAGCAAGTCACATGGTCACCTCAGCTCCTCTTGCTCTCACTAAGTATTCCCAGAAGTCTATCAACTTTGAATTTTAGCTTTGCTAATCTCTGTTTTTCAATCTTGTTACTTTCTCTATTCATGGTTATTAATTTCTCCCTACTATTTTCCTCATGGTTATTCTATTGTTTTTCTGATTTCTTCAGTTGGAAATTTATCACATTGTTTTTATCTTTTCTATTTTTCTAATGAAAAGCATTTAAAGTTTAGCATTCTTAGGTTTTTAAAATTTTAACTCCAGGGATTTTAGTTTTTATTTCTAGAATTTCTGTAACATACTTGTTCCTATAAAGGTCATTTGTGGAGTCCTTTTTTCCTTTCTCATGTTTTTAAGCCTTTTTAAAAAGATGTTTTTTAAAAAATCACCTCTGGGCTGGGGTTGTAGCTCAGTGATAGAGCACTTGCTAGCATGTGTGAGGCACTGGGTTTGATTCTCAGCACCACATATAAATAAAATAAAGGTCCATCTACAACTAAAAAGTATAAAAAAGATCACATATATTTTTAAAAAAGTTTTTAGTTGTTGATGGATCTTTATTTTATTCATTTATTATTTATATGTGGTGCTGAGGATCGAACCCAATGCCTCACGCATGCTAGGCAAGCGCTGTACCACTGAGCCACAGCTCCAGCCCTATATATATATTTTTTTAATATGGTCATTTCAATGCTGAAGTCTTTCTGAGTTTGATTTTGCTAATGGTTTTTCTAATGCTTTTTTTCTTGTGTATCCTGTGATTTTTATTGTGATCTCATGTTGTTGAAACTGTACCTGGGAATAAATAGTTGAACCTATAATAAAAGTGCTTGCCTTAAACAGGATTTGGTTTGGGTGCATCAGAAAACTCCAAACTTATAGTGATTGTACAAATTGATGGGTTTCACTGTGACATTTCCATATAAGCCTGTATAGTGTGTTGATCAGGTCTGCCCTCCCTTCTAAGCTCTGTTGCCCTCCTTCCCTCCTGGCTCTCCCCAGCCCCTTTTCCAGTCCCTAAAAGTCCCGCTTCTACTTTCAAATCTTTTATTTTTTTATTATTTTGTTTTTTAGTTTCCGCATACAGAACACATGATACATGTCTTTCTGTGAATGGCTTATTTTGCTTAACATGAAGTCTTCCTGTTACATCCATTTTCATTTTCCTGCAAATGATAGAATTTCACTCTTCTTTATGGCTGAATAAACACACTATTGTGTATACACACCATGTTTTCTTGTCCATTCATCTGTTGATGGGCATCTAGGCCAATTCCATATCTTGTCTGTTGTGGATAGTGCCGCAATTAATGAGGCTATGCACGTAGCTCTTTGCTATACTGACTTTATTTCCTTTGGGTATATATCCAGGAGAGGTACCGATGGATCATAAGGAAGTTATATTTTTAGTTTTTTGAGGAAGTACCATACTGTTTTCCATTGGCTTTGATAATTTACACTCCTACTATAAGGGTTCCTTTTTCTACATCCTTACAGCATTTGTTGTGTTGTTATTATATTTTTGTTAATAGCCATTCTAACTGGGTTGAGATATCCTCTCATTGTCATTTTGACTTGCATTTCCCTGATAAAGATAATGAGTATTTTTTCATATATTTATTAGCCATTGTACCACTTTTCAGAAGTATCTATTGAAGTCATTTGCCCACGTTTTGATTGGATTATTGCTTTTTTGCTTTTTGATCTCTTTATATATTCTGGATATTAATCCTCTGTCAAAGAGCTGGCAGAGCTTTTTCTCCCATTCTGTAAGCTGTCTCCTCACTACATTGTGTGCAGAAGCTTTTTAATTTGATGGGATCCTATTTTTCAATTCTTGCTTTTGTTTCCTGAGCTTTTGGAGTTCTATCCAGGAAATCTTTGCCTGTGCCAATATTTCGGTGTTTCCCCTGTTTCCTTCTACTCGTTGAAGAGTTTCAGTCTTAAAATCTTTAAATCTTTGATCCATTTTGGGTGAGAGATAAGGGTCTAGTTTCAGTCTTCTACATGTAAATATCCAGTTTTCCCAGCACAATTTCTTGAAAAGGCTGTACGTTTTTGGCACCTTTGTTGAGAATCAGTTGGCTGCAGATTCGTGGATTCTCTCTTTTGTTCCATCGGTCTTTGTGTCTATTTTTATGCCAATACCATGCTGTTTTGTCACTATGGCTCTGTAGTGTGTTTTGAAATCAGGCCTTGTGATACCTCCAGCCTTGTTCTTTTTTTTTTTTTTTTTTGTAATACTTTCTTAGTTGTAGATGGACACAATATCTTTATTTATTTTTATGTGGTGCTGAGGCTCGAACCCAGTGCCTCACGCATGCGAGGCAAGCGCTCTACCACTGAGCCCCAGCCCCAGCCCAGCCAGCCTTGTTCTTTTTTGCTCAGGATTACTTTCAATATTCAAGTCTTTTTTTTCAGAATTTTAGGATTGCTTTTTCTAGTTCTATGAATAATATCATTGTCATTTTGATGGGGATTGCACTAAATCAGCAGATTGCATTGGGTAATATGGCAATATTTTAGCAATATCAATTCTCCCAATCCATGAACATGGGAGGTCTTTCCACCTTCTAGTATCTTCTTTAATTTCTTTCTTCTGTGTTTTGTGATTTTCATTGTAGGGGTATTTCACACCCTTAGTTAGGTTTATTCCCAAGTATTTTATAATATTTTTGTGGCTATTGTGAATGGGATTACCTTTCTGATTTTGTTCTCAGTAAGTTCATTATTGGGATAGAGAAAAGTTACTGATTTTCAGTATGGTGATTCCTCAAAAGACTAGGAATGGAAACACTATATAGCCATATAACCCAGCTATACCACTTCTTGGTATTTATCCTAAAGAATTAAAGTCAGCATATCATAGTGATACATGCATACCCATGTTTATAGCAGCAAAATTCACAATAGCCAAATTATGGAACCAGCCTAGTGTTCATCAATGGATGAATGGATAAAGAAAATGTGGCATATATACATCATGGAGCTTTACTTCAAAAAGAATGAACTTATGTCTTTTGCTGGTAAATAGATGGAAATAGAGAACATCTTGCTAAGTGAAATAAACCAAACTCAGAAAGCCAAGGGTCATTTGCTTTTTTGTCATACGTGGAAGCTAAAGAGAAAGAGAGATGTGGTGGAGAATCTCATGGAAATAAAAGGGAGGTGCTGGGGTTGTGGCTCAGTGGTAGAGTGCTTGCCTAGCATGTGTGAGACACTGGGTTTGATTCTCAGCACCATGTAGAAATAAAATAAAGGTCCATTGACAACTAAAAAAAAAATAAAAATAAAAATAAAAGGGAAACCAGTGTAGTGGAACAGGGAGAAGGAGGGGAGGGAAAAGGGAGTTACCAGGGAATGAAATTAACCAGATTATACTGTTACATTGTGTGCATGTATGAATATGTAACAAGGAATCCCACTCTTATTATAATTATAATGCACCAACCCAAATGAAAATTAAATTTAATTAAAAAAAGAAAAATGACTGGTTTTTATGTGTTGATTTTGTATCATGCTACTTTACTGAATTTATTAGTTTTTGGTAGTCTTTAGGATTTTCTGTGTATAGAATCATATTATCAGCAAGCAGAGACAATTTCACTTTCTCCTTTCCTATTTGTATACCTTTTATTTCCTCTTGCCTAATTGCTCTGGCTAAAATTTTTAGTACTGTATTAAATAAGAATGGTGGGAATAGACACCTGAGTCTTATCCCTGACCTTAAAGAAGACATCTTCAGTATCTCTCCCACTCAGTATGATGTTGGCTACAGAGGTACGTCATAGATAGCCTTTATTATGTTGAGTTATGATCCTTCTGTACCTAATTTATTCAGGGCGTTTATCAAGAAGTGCTGTTGAATTTTATTAAAGGTATGTCTCCATCTACTGAGATGATTCATGGCATGGTTGATGAAACCAGAGTTGTAGCTTACTTCTTCTAATAAGGTACCCCAAGGAAAGCTCTGGACTAAATGCTCATTCCCCTTCTGAACTTGTGCTTTTGATGAGGAATTTGCTTACTTTCCTGCCAACTTAGCTATGCATATTAAGAGATTTTATTCAGTATTTTTAGGAAATATATTTAGTAGGAAGTTTTTTTGTTTTGTTTGTTCATTATTTTGTGGAACTGGGCATTGAACCCAGGGGCACTTTACCACTGAGCTATATCACCAGCCCCTTTAAATTTTTTTTTTTGTTTTAATTTTGAGACAGGATCTTGCTGAGTTGCCGAGGCTGGCTTCCAACTGCCATCCTTCTGCCTCAGCCTTCTGAGTCTCTGGGATTATAGGTGTGTACCATTACATCTGGCCTGTTATGTTTTTTATGATAACTTATCCTTTTTTGTGGCCAGAATGGAAGTCCCATTCATCTGCAACCCAGGCTAGTTTCTATCTCTACTAATTCACCAAAACCTTTACTGTTGAAGCCATTAATCATGTCCCTGCTGCCATGTCCAACCAACCTTTTGGTGTTCTTGTCTTACTTGATCTAACAACAGTATTCAGCATATTTTTATCACATGCACTTTCTTGAAAGGGTCAAAAAGTAGATTCAAATGATATTAAAATTCTCTTTCTAGCTTCTAAACTTATTATTTGTGCTACTACAGCATGGTGCCTCAACACTGGAACTGAATATATAATTTTTGGGAGGGGATACCAGCGGTTGAACTCAGGGACACTCAACCACTGAGCTATATCCCCAGACCTATTTGGTATTTTATTTAGAGACAAGGTCTCACTGAGTTGCTTAGCACCTCTCTTGCTGACTCTGATTTTGAACTCGTGATCCTCTTGCCTCAGCTTCCCCAGCTGCTGAGATTACAGGGATGTGCCACCGCATACAGATGAAATCTATGATTTGATAGTACTGGAATGAATATAATTCATGGTAAAAGTATTTTCAAAACTTTTGGGCTCCTTATGTGACAAGTAATGTTTACTCAAGAAAAAAATAAAAGAAATCAAGGCAATATGTTGAGGTTAGAATAAACATATGACCAATTTTCAATTTTATATGAGAATATTATTTGTATACTATGATGTAATACTTTTCTTTACAGACATAATCACTCCAGAGCCACCAGTAAGTCATAATAAGGAGAGAATAAGTTTTTGGTGAGGTTATTGAATAAATATGGCTGGCCACAGCAGAGAGTAAACATTCCTCAGTTTGGCATTCAGTTCCTAACTCATCCCTAAAGCTTTATTTCTCCTAAGAAAAGCTTACCTTCCCCCAACTAGTCTTACTCTGAATATGCTTATTTACTTTTCTACCTATGTACCTTCTTTATTTCTGTGCTTCCCTTTGTATTTCCTTCTACTTTTCTCTCATTTTGCCCAATTTTTTATTCTTTCAAGCTGTAGTGTTAAGAACCTTCTCCTCCTCCAGGAAGCCTTGCAGGCTATTCCAGAGGTCATAGGAAGCTTCTGACCTGGCTCCCAGTGGTCCTCACTTCTGTGTACAATTCTCTGCCCCTGACTGTGGGCTGGACCTGGTGATCAGCTTCTTTTTTAAAAAAGGCAGCAAAATTAATGAGATCTCATTCCATGACTTCTGTCTTGCTGGCACTCTCTTGCCCCTTCATTTGCTCACTCCAAATTACGAGCTGCTTTACTGAGGGGCTTACATGACAAGGAACTGAAGGACACCTTCGTATAACAACAGATGAGGAACTAAATCTTGCCAACCACTATGTGGATGAGCTTGAAAACTGATCCTTTCTAGTTGAGTCTTCAGATGAGATTACAGCACCAAACAATGCCCTAGTTCACAACCTTGTGAACTACTTTGAAGCAGAAGCCCTAGTCAAGTCAAGCCTGAATTCCTGACCCACAGAAATAGCAGATAATAAGTATGCATTATTTTTAGCCAATAAGTTGTGGGGCAGAGAGGGTTTCAAGATGGTGGATTAGAGAAGGTTGCTTTCCTGGCTGCTGCTTGGCATGAAACCAAGAAAGCAGATAGGTAGCTTCTCAGCAAGGTGAGTGAACAAAAAAGTTGTGGGTCAATTTGTTATACAGCAATAGATAACTAAAACACCAACCTATATTGATCTTCCCTTCCTTTGAACTACATGTACCTGACGTGCATACTGTTTATTTAATATAAAAGATATACATGTGCATGGTGAGAAATCCAAATGGTATGGTCTACAGTGAAAAAAGTCTGCCCTCCTCTTCTTCTTGCCCACCCTCTAGGGTAGACATTATCAATGATTTGTTACATGTTGTTCAGAAGTGTTTAACAGAAATGGTACCACACACTGCCCTACAGTTTAGTTTATTTCACTTAACAATTAATCTTTCCATATAGCACTATAACACTTTTTAAAATACAAAGTACAATTCATGGGTTTCTTCTGTTGAACCAACCAAAAATACACAGTTTTAGTTGAAAATTCCACATATACAAGGAAGCATAAAAAATCATAATAATTTGCCTCTACTTCCACCATTCAGAGAGGCCCTTTACAAGTACAGAATTGAGCATCAGTTTTGGTCTCTCCCATGCCCCTCAGGCCACCTTCCAGTAGAAACATTTTTCCTTGCGAGCGCTGGAATGTGTTCAAATTGAGCTCAGCGCTCCAGAGTGGTCCCATGATCTTGATCTAGCCAATCAGAACCCTCCTCCATTCTTCTGGGACCCCGATTGGTTCAGGGCATGTATCATGGACCAATCAGAGTCCTACTTAGCTTTTGACGGATGGAGCTAATGAAAAAGACCATTTCCTTCTGACTTTCCTTTGTTCAACGAACATACATCATCCGCCTACCAGAAGACATCTCACCACCGTTTGAGGAGTGGATGTTCGGAGACTGAAACCAAGGAGGAGTAAATAAAACTGAAAGAAGAGAGCCAGTCCCGAGGACATCACTGACTCATGCCTGATCTTCTTGGACCCATAGCCATCTTTGGCTTCTAAATTTGTGGAGTCAGGAGATTCTCTTTTATTCCTGAAGTGTATCTAAGGGAGCCTTAGCTAATACAAGCATGATATTGAACCTTATTTAAATCCAATAGAAACAAAATCAAATGAAATGAAAATGAAAGCATGGTATAACTGAGATAAAACTTCCTTTGAAACAATAACTAGTTTCTGAAAGATCCCTTAAAGAAAACATAAGGAAAAACCTTTAGAGGTTGAAGTAATTATGTTCTGAAGTTTAATTTGAAGTTTCTTAATGAGCGTAGGTTTTAAGTATCTAGAGCAATTTAGTGAAAACTTAGTTTCTACTTGCCTTCAAAACCAAAATCCACCTCTGATGTGTACCCAGTGAACCAATCAACCAAACATATCCCTTAACCTTTTCTTGGGCTCAGATTGTAGTTCAGTGGTAGAGCGCTTGCCTCACATGCCTGAGGTACTGGGTTCGATCCTCAGCACCACATAAAAACAAACAAATTTGAATTCCATTCAAATTATTGTACTTAGCCAGTGTAGATGAAAACCACTTACTATCATGTTCTTAGTTTCCAGTTTCTTTTGATGTCCCAAGTGACGGGTAGGACAATTCTTCTCAGAGAATCTTTAGAATTTTTGAAAAAAAATAAGCTAATTTAGTTGCTAACACCAATTATTCTTCAGTACATTTTATTCCAGGAAGAATCATTAGTCTATATTCTATTGGAAGTAATGTACTTTTCACAGGGAAACAAGTGCTTTTATCTAATGGCATATTTAATCAAAGTAAAACATGCTTTGTATAATTGTCTTCCCATTCTAAGAAGGATGCTTTACTACAGTGATACATGCATAACCATGGTTATAGCAGCATAATTCACAATAGTCAAACTATGGAACCGGCCTAGATGTTCATTAATGGGTGAATGAAAAAAATGTGGTATAAGTACATGATGTAGTTTTACTCAGCCATAAGGAAGAATGAAAGTATGTCATTTGTAGGAAAATGGAAGGAACTTGAGAACACTATGTTAAGCAAAATAAGCCAAACTCAGAAAGTCAAGGGTCATATGTTTTCTCTCATATGTGGAAGCTAGAGAGGAAAAAGGAAAAGAAAGGTATATGTATGGGGATTTCAGGAAAATCAAAGGAAGATCAGTAGAGTAGAGGAAAGGGACCAAGGAGAGGGAGGAGGGAAAGGAGAAGGGAATCATTGGGGAATGATATTAGCCAAATTACATTGTTATATGCATGTATGAATCTATAATAATGAATCTCACCATTGGGCATAATTACAATACACTAATAAAAATTATGGGAACAAAGAAAGAAAGAAGGATGCTTTACAGTGGAAGTTTGACTTGTTTACAGTTCCCTAAAGTTAGAAAAGATCAACTCCAACCTGAGCAATTGTACATCATTTTGGGGAGGCCAGCCTAGTCCCTGCATAGTGAATGTCATTGGTAATCAAAAATTCCAGGAAAGCCAACAATTTCAGCTTCTTGGGAAGCTAAAACAGGAAAATTTCAAGTTCAAGGCCAACGGGCAATTTAGGGAGACTTTGTCTCAAAATAAAAAATAAAAAGGGCTGGGATGAAGCTCTGTGATAGAGTGCCCCTGGTTCAATTCCCTGCACTGGGGAGAAAACAAAGGCCAGGAGGAAAACAAAGGCCATGTTCATACCTCCTGTGTCAGATTAGCTATCCTGAGAATCATTTTCACCATAAAATTTCCCATGGCTTTGTAATAAATTGATAAAACACTTAATTATATTAGCATAAAAATTATAGTTATATTTCAGTTTGTCTTTTGGTTTATTTCTTATCTTTGCCCATCCTAACCTGGAAAATATTTATATTTCATATCTAAGCTGGCAAGAGAACCCTGAATAGCTGAGAATGTATATCTAACTAGCAGGCAAAACAAAAGGGAGATTGTGGAGCTGCTAAGGGCCTGATGACCTCACATTAGGTCTTTGCATTCTGTCTTTCCTTTGTGGCAGCTCTATGATCTTCCTGGATCACGTCCTCAAACCACCTGAGCCTCCATTTCCACATCTATAAACTGGGCCAATAACAGCCTTCTTGCTTACTTCATAGAATTGTGAAGATCAAATGAAATGGATAGGAAAAGGCTTTGGAAAGAAATGGGGTATGACACAAATGTTCCTTATTATTCACATAGTATTCTGAATCATTTCCAGAAAATTCCTTCTTTTTTTTTTCATTATAAACAAATGGAACACAAGTTCTCATTTCTGTAATTGTACGCGATGTAGGGCTGCACCTATGTGCAGTCATATATGTACCCATATATGTCATATATGTATATGATGTCCATCTCATTCTACCAAATTTCTTCATTTCTTAGAACGGATACGCTTATTTACCAGCACACCGTTTGTCCAAGGCTCAATAACTTCTATGCAAATCTCACAGGGCAGCTTCCCTACTTAGCTCCTAAGAAACCAACAGCAGCATTTAGAAGGATGTACAAAGGTGCAATTTTTAGATATCTAAGGGTAATGAGTTTCCTGCATGCATTTAACTGGGCTATAAGCCAAAGGCTTCCCAATTGCTTGCTAACAAGAAGTTGTGTTTTAGCAAACAGCAGTCCTCATCCTGGAGAGAAATCTCTCAAGGGTCTGCTCTTCAGCATTTTTTCTGTCCTTCTGGAAGGTGGGTCGTGCTCAGGGCGCCCCCTTGCAGTCGATTACCGTTTTGGCATTGGTGGAGGCTGGCGCTGTGGTCCCGCTGTCTTTGATGAAAGAAGACAGGGAATGGCTCAAATTGCTATTCTGACAGCTGGCTGCCACTCTGGATGGGGTGGTTTTTTCTTTAAATGCTGGAGTCCCAAAGTAGCTGGGCATTTGGCCCAACGATAAAACAGGGCATTTTGTTAATAGCTACCTTTCAGTCCATCAGTTTGAGAAGGAGGATCAAGGCTTTAAGATACCACTTACAATAGCAAACTAATATTAGTTATTTATAGGAATAAAGAGATCTCAGTCCTGTGCCAAGAAATTTACAGAACTTTATTGAATGACAATTTAAAAATAAGAACTTTTTTTTAAAAAAAAGGCTCAAATATGTTTGTGGATAGGATGACTCACTCTCATGTCAGTTGCAATTCCAATAAAATTCCTTCTCCTTCTCCTTGGCCCCCTGCTTCCTACTCAAAACCCTAAATTCTGTAGATTCTGCTTCCTTCTCTTCCATCTGCCTACTTCTCTGTTTTTACAGACTTCCCTATTTCAAGTCTTCCTTATTTCTCTCTGAATTACCAATTATTGCTCTATCCTAACTGTAGCTAAGTTTAATTTTCAAAAATGACCAGTGACTTGCTGTCACTCTTGAAAAAGAGCCCCAGCTTCACAGCTAGGTGGTGTTAGCGCTTCCCTTTTTCCTTTATCACCTGACGAGCTCCTACTAACTGTTCAGAACTGAACTTGGGAGGTTTTCCTTGACTTGTCAAGGTTCAATTAGTTGTTTTTCTTAAATGCCACAAAGCCTCAAAGGTGAACATAATAATACCCACACTATATGGCTTTAACGTTTTTAGCATCTACCTAATGGTAGGTAGGATAATCAAACATCTTGATTTCTATCTGTCGTGCCTAACTTGTATCTGGTGAGTGTCTGCTGAAAACAGACTCTGAAGCCACACACTGTAGTAAGGTTAAGAACCAAGACTGCATTAACATGACTTGAGTTCTAGGAAAATAAAGTAGCAAAAGGCTTTGTTGTTTCAGGAACTTCTAGAAACTCCATTTGTCTGAAAATAGGAAAACTAAGCTAGTCCTCATCAGATGACTAGCCCCTTCTCAGAGCTGGAGACCATTTAACTAACTGGCTTATTAAATGGCTGGTTACTCCCCAAGAATGGCTTCAAAACCTTCTCCCCTCTGTATCCATCAATCCTAAAGTAGGTATTATTTCATGAAGTTTGAACAATCCCAGTTAGCTTCCTGCCAGGTCCCTGCATCAAAAGACCCTGAAAGACCCAACTTAAACCATACCCTCCAAGCCTTATGCTATGATCTCCACCTGTGACCTCTTTCTGAGACACTACCAAGGTAGTGGTCTTCCTTGCTCCATTAAGCAATAGATTCAGCTTTGCTGATAAGCAGGGTTTTGTTTTTTTTTTTAAAGTTGTAGATGGACATAATACCTTTATTTTATTTATTTGTTTTGGGTACCTGGGTTTGAACTCAGGGGCACACAACCACTGAGCCACATTCTCAGCCCTATTTTGTGTTTTATGTAGAGACAGGGTCTCACTGAGTTGCTTAGTGCCTCACTGTTGCTGAGGCTGGCTTTGAACTTGCAATTCTCCTGTCTCAGCCTCTCGAGCTGCTGGGATTATAGGCATGAGCCACCATGCCCAGCTATTTATTTATTTTTATGTGGTGCTGAGGATCAAACCCAGTGCCTCACAGGTGCTAGGCTAGTGCTCAATCACTGAGCTACAACCCTAGCCCCAGGTAGTTTGTTTTGATGACTCTTTGGAGAGTTAGCAATCAACTGAGACCCTTTGAATTCTCAAAAGTGTCCCAGTTTGGATGAAAAATTAAAGGATTCCTATTATTGTAAATTATGGTTACTCTACTGATATGTAACACTTATTGTTCTCATTTAATCCTCACAATAACCTTATGAAGTAAGTATTCTACTAATGTTGGAGTTCAGAAAACAGCACCCCAAAGACTGGTATTTGGACATGCTGACACTTAAACACTGTCCTGTGACCTTGTTTTCCCTCCTCAAGTGCAAGGAGAGGCTCTGTCTGGAATACCATATCTGCATTAAGACCAGACCATACAGCTGCCTTCCATTCCTACCCATCCGGATGGACTTCCTTTACAAGATGTCTATCCCTTGGGCTTATTCAAATTCCAAAGAGAATCATTTTACAAGCTAATTTCTGTCTTCAGGACCATTTATTCCCTTACTACTCATTTATGACCCCTTAACGTTGTCTAAGTTCCTGATTCCCCCATCCCCTACAGAAAAAGGTTTATAATTTCTGAATCATATTGGGCTAGTGGGTAATCACAGTCCTGTGATTTTCCCTCTTTTTGAACATTAATACATTTGCATGATTTTTCTCCTATTTAGTCCATCAATTGTCAGTTCACTTCTGTGACCCTACAGAGGGTGGAGGGGACCTTTCACCTTATCCCTATACGACCATTGTACAGATATAAAAATTAAGGCCTAGGGAAGTCAATTAACTAGCCCAAGATCATACAACTACTAAGGCCAAGAGACTGGATGCTAATCCAAAGAATCTGACTTTGGAGTTTGTACTCTTGTTCAAAAAATTAGTTTTATTGTTAATTTTATTTTATTTTTTCCCACTAAAAACAAATCAACCTATAAACTGGACTTCATCAAAATTTAAAAATTTCGTGCTTCAAGAGAAAAGTGAAAGTGAAAAAACCTAAGAAACAGGAAAAATACCTGCAAATCACATCTCTGATAAGAGACCTATATGTATTTTCAAACTCAGTAATAAATAACTAATAGCCCAACTTAAAAATGGACGAAGAATATGAGTAGACATTTTCCCATAGAAGAAATACCAATGGCCAACAAACACATGAAAAGATGTTTAAAATCATTGTCACAAGGGAAATGGAAATGAAAATCACAAGGGAGTACCACTTCATACCCACTACAATGGCCGGAATTAAGAGAGAACATATATTGGCAAAAAGGAGGAGAAATTGGAGCTCTCATATACTGTTTTTTTTTATTAGTTTATTTAATTGCATTTCAAGTCATAGCACATATATAGAGCTTTATTGTTAATTTTAAAATCACAAATTTACAGAACAGTTACAGAGACCCCCTCCTTGCTCCATTGGAGAATAAGTTGTTAACCTGATGCCCCATCACCCCCAAATATTTTAATGTGTAATTCCTACAAAGAAGGACATTCTTCTACATATTAAGTCATTAATGTCAGGAAATTAATATTGAAGTGAAACTACCATCTGACCCTCAAACCCTAATCAGGTATTGCTAGCTGTCCCAGTCATGATCTTTATACATAAGAATCCAGTTCACAGGTTTCTACTCTCCTTCAGGCTGGAACAAACAGTTCTTCAGGTTTTCCTTGACTTATGATTTTGGCACTTTTAAAGACAACAGTTATTTTGTAAAATATCCCTCACTTTGAGTTCATGCTGTTTCCTTATGTGTAGATTCAGCTCATGTGTCTTTGGGAGGAGCATCATGCTGTGTCCTCATTGCACCCTATCAGGTTATCAGGTGGAACAAGATTCCAACTTGTCCCATTATTGGTAATGTTCACTTTGATTACTTGTTTTAGATGGTGTCTGCCAGGTCTTTTCACTATAAAGATACTTTCCCCCTTTGTAATTAGCATTTTGTGGAGTATTTTAAAAGTATGTAAAGATCACATTCCTTAAAGAAAATGTGGTATGTTTAAACAAGGGAATATTACTTGGCCATAAAGATGAATGAAATTATGGCATTTGCCAGTAAATGGATGCAACTGGAGACTATCATGCTAAGCGAAATAAAGCAGTCTTAAAAAACCAAAGGCCAAATGTTCTCTCTGATATGTGGATGCTGACTCACAACAGGTGGGGGAGGGAAGAATAGAAGTTCATTGGATTACACAAAGGGGAATGAAGGAAAGGGAGAGGGATGGGAATAGAAAAGACAGTAGAATCAATTGGGACATAACTTTCCTATGTTTATATATGAATACACGGCCAGTGTACCTCCACATCATGTACAACCACAAGAATGGGATCCTAATTAAATAAGTTATACTCCATGTATGTATAATGTGTCAAAATACATTCTACTGTCATGTATATCTAAAAAGAACAAATAAAAAATTTTAAATTATTTCTTCATCAAACTTCCTATTTATTCAATGTGCAAAGTCTTGTACTGTTACTTCACTGTTAATTCATATTAATTTTTAATATTTTTAACTTCTTTTTAATTAGTGCATTACAATCATAATTGTGACATATTTGTACATGCCTGTAACATGATTTGGTTAATTTCTTCTCATTATTTATGTTGATGCCCTAATTGTTCTAGATTTGGCCATTGGGAGTGCCTGCTGGCTTTCCTACCTTTTCCAAATGATCTTCAATGATTGCATTTTCAAGTCTACAATTGGGCAATACCCATTTCATAGAATAGAAATATTCCCTGTAGGTTTTTGACATGCTGCATTATTTGCCAATTTCTTGTTTTGGTAGATGGGTAAATAGTGTTTATTTCTCTGAAAGGTTGAATTAGGTGTAGAATTTAGTTAATTGCATTTGCTCAAAGGATGGCATTTTCTGTTAAAATTAAGCATCTTCCCAGAATATTAAATCATGGGCATGGACGGATATAAATGAGAACACCAATTTATCAATGGGAGCTCTCACAGAGAGTCTGTTACATCAAGAGAAATGAATCCGTTCCATGTTTTATCCATTAGGAGACTATAATTAGAAATTGAGCCTTTGCATAGCATTTTTTAGTCACTCTTAATTTTCAGTTTCTCATTAAAAAATAATCATATTTTTGTTGTTCTGTGAGATCTTATTAATAGTTCTGCAAATTCTCTGCCATCCTTAGGAAATAGATTGTATATTTAAAATAGTCTTTTCAGGCCCTGGAGTCTCAGGGCTCTGCACTTGACACATACTAGCCTGTATACAAGGTCCTCTCCACTTTCTTGCAGCAAGTTCTCAGGGCGTTCCTGCAACATCTGCACATTTGTACCTGTCTGGCCCCTCTCAGGCTCCTGTGCTACGGATGCCCAGGACGTGTTGGTTGGAGGGACCAGGTGGTCATATGCGGTGTCTCGCTTCTGCCCACAGGATGGCAGCATTTAGTTAAGGCTCCAGCCCCACGAGGGGCCCGGCTCTGTTTGGAAATTGGAAAGACTGATTTCTTGCTAAAATGCAAACAATGCTTCAGGTCCCCTCCTCTGAGCACATATTATCTTCCCACCCTGTCTTTAATGTGTTTCATGGAAGATGACATCTTTGGGGTGAACTAGGTGATGTTAACAGACTGCAGGTATCCATCCTTGCTGGGCTCTCTAGGTTCAGATTTGCAGTACCTTTAACTGAACAATCAGGCTGAACTCACCTGCTCATTTTATGCCCAATTCATTAGATGCAAGTGTTACTAGTGTTGTTTTAAAAGAACAGAGCTGGGCACAGTGGTGCATGCCTGTAATCCCAGTGCTCTGGAGGCTGAGGCAGGAGTATGGCGAGTTCAAAGCCAGCTTCAGCAACTTAGTGAGACCCTAAGCCACTCAGTGAGATCCTGTCTCCAAATAAAATATGAAAAAGGGTTGGGGATATGGCTCAGCGGTTAAGTGCCCCTGGGTTCAATCCCTGGTACCAAAAAATAAAATAAAATAAAAATAAAAAGAAGAAAGAAACAGAGGAAGAGGAAACTATTGAGGACCTCCTATTTGCTCTGTGCTTTAAGTCAAAGGTACGCAAACTTGAGCAGGCATCAGAATCACTGGAGGGACTGGTTAAAACACAGATTGCTGAGCCCCAGCCCTAAAGTTTAGGGGCCGGGAATAGGGCCTGTTTATTTGTATAAGTTTTTAGATGCTGCTAATGCTGCTAGTTCAGGGACTCGTTGTTTTAAACAATCACATTTATTCCTTAGCAGTGCTTTGACACATGAGAAAGCTAAGGTTCAGAAACTTAAAATAACTTGGGGCTGGGGTGTATCATAGTGGTAAAGCAATTGCCTAGCACACATGAGGTCCTGAGTTCAATCCCCAGCACTGCAACAAAACAAAACAAACAAACAAACAAAAAACCTAAATAACCCTGGTTAGTCTGACTCCAAACCTTTCCTCCACCTACTGTACCCTTTCGTAAGAATAAGGGAACAAATCTGTACTTTGGAGGTTTCTTTGAATTCTATGGCTTCAAAGCACATGAAACAACACCCAACATCACTATGATCCTTTTAATTTTTAAGGGTTTAACAATAATGACTCTTCTTTACAATTTCTCTGGTTTGAAAGTAATGAAAACTGTAGAACTGGAACAAATAGGTGTCCTTGTATATGTGGGGACATGATGGTCTGCACTATTCATTTAAAATTGAAATGTCTTCGGAAATGAAATACTGATGTTATAGGCATTTAAATTACCAAACTCCAACTTTGAAACTGGAATACAACATGAAAATAAAGTTTAAATAAGTTATTACAAAATTCATTAGCTTGCCCATGGAGAGAGGACACAGTTTGTCTATGGAAATAAATAAGGAAAGCAAAGCTGGTGGGCTTTCACTAGCAGTGAATCAGCAAATTAATGACTTGGCTGTAGGTTCCAGCAATTGCTGAGCCCCTGATACATAAGCCTGGGATGTACTGAGAATCTGTTCTGTATTTACTATCCAGGTACAACACAACCCTACCCTCATTATATTAAAAAATCTGATATCTTAGAGTCATGGTAGATTTTATTTAACTATTTGTGGAGATGGGGTAGGATGTGGAAGAGGAGAAAGAAAAGACAGACAACCTCAGCTAAAGCTGTGGCTTCCAGTCTAGCTGAAAACAATGGTCTCCTCCCTTTGGCCAGGCTCCAGCTTGCTCCTATTTCTCCTTGTTGTAAGCATCTCACCTGGTTGGTCCAAACGGAACAGGCTTGTTCATGCTGGGCTTTAAAATGCAGCTACTGAGGCCTTCTGAAGGGACAGAGGTGGGCAAGCTGGGAGGCCTTTGCATTTAGAGAAGATCCTAGTGGTGCTGACCACTTCCAGCCCCAGATGGGCCTCTTCTGCTACCTAGAATGGCCATCTCCAAGGAAAAACTTGGTCACTACAATCTATTTGATCTGAACTTCCAGAGCCTGACCTAGACCTAACAGTTCTTGAATATTACTTCTTATCTTCTTCCTTGAAAGTGATTATAACCAAGCACTTAGAAAAGAGGAGTACCTCTGTTTCAGGGGCAGGGTAGTTCCTTGAACAGTGGCCTTACCTGGCAGGATATGGGAGTAAGGAGTGTTGTTATGGTTTGGATGTGAGGTTTCCCCCCCAAAGCATTATAAGACAATGCATATAAGAAAGCTCAGAGGAGAAATGATAGGGTTGTGAGAGTCTTAACCCAATCAGTGATTTAATCCCCTGATAAGGATTAACTGAGTGGTACGGTGTGGCTGGAGGAGGTGGGAATTGGGGTGTGCCTTTGGGTATATATTTGTATCTGGTAAGTGGAGTCTCTCTCTGCTTTCTGATCATGACATGAGCCACTTTCTATAGCTTCCCTTTACCATGATGTTCTGCCTCTCCTTGAGCCCTCAGCGATGGAGTCTGCTGTCTATGGATTGAGACCTCTGAAACTGTGAGCCCTCATATAAACTTTTCCTCCTCTACAATTATTCTGGTCAGATCTATTAGTCACAGCAGTGAAAAAGCTGACTAAAACAAGTGTGGAGCCCAACTGTGCACCAGAGAAGTTTAGGACCTGAGGAACGTCATCTACTCTCTGTCCCCCCAGCTCACAAGAAGGACTATAGATCAAGGCCTGGGATTTAGCCCCTTCACTCTTAGAATGCATACATTCCACTTCTCAGGGAGCAGGTGCTCACAGGAAAAAATAGAGGCTTTTAGGGGAACAGAATACTATCAAAAAAAGACCTGAAACCGAAAAGCTTATACCAGATTGTTAGTCAGCTTTGTATTACTGTGACAAAATACCTGAGATAATCAACTTAAAAGGAGGAAAGGTTTATTTTGGCTCACAATTTCAGAGGTTTCAGTCCATGGTCACTTGGCCCTGTTGCTTTCGGCCTGTGGAGTTTCAGTAAATCATAGCAGGATTGCATGGTAGAAGAGGTCTATTTACCTCAGGACAGCCATGAAACAAAGAAAGAAACAAGACAGAGCCACAGGGTCCCAATATCCCCTTCAAGGGCATACCCACCAGTGACCTAAGTTCCTCCCACTGAAGGTTCTAACACTTCCCAATAGCACCATGAACTGGAGACCATGCCCCCAACACATGGGTCTTTGGGGGATAGTCCTGATCCAAACTATAGCATCAGATAAAGAAAAATGAAAAATGTGATATAAAAATCTGGAGGTTGGAGGTTTGAGAGTAGGTGACCTTGATCTCTGGCCTTCACTCTTCATCAGTGGATGAGCTCTAATAGGTTTCTGTGGTACAGAGCATGCTGGGGCTGGTTAGGACAGAGGTCTTGGATTCTGTTTCTAGTCCAGGTAAGACCTGCTCTCCCAGTCAGCAGGAGATGCATTCACCTGAATTCCATCCTTCAGAGAATTAGTCCTTTTCATTAATTGAGTTTCTGCTGCCACTGCCTCCTTGGTCAGCTACTCAGCCCCACTGGAAGGGAAAAGTGCCCATTGACACATTCATATGCCTTCTCCATTGGATACATCTGCTTTCAAACAAACAAACAAACAAACAACAAACACATTCTTTAACCTTTCACAAAGGTGGACTCCATGGTAGATATAAATTACTATTATTTAGAAAGCATCAGCAAATAGGAATTTCAGTGTTCCACCAAGGAGGTAAATTGGAATAAAGACAAGATCAATAACAAACTTTGCTTAGTGATCTGTCTACTCTGTGCTATGAACTGAAGGTTTGTGTTCCCTCCCAGTTCACGTGTTGAAGCTGTGATTCCAGTGACATGGTAGCCAGAGATGGGATCTTTGGGAGGGAATTAGATCCAAGGGTGGAGCCCTCAGGAATGGGATTAGTGCCCTTTTAATAAGAAATATGAGAGAGATGATCTCCTCTTTCTGCCTTTGTACCTTTTTCTCTACCATATCAGGATAAAGCAAAAAGGAGGTTATCTGCAAACCAGGAAGAGGGCCAAATCTTGGACTTGTCAGCCTCTAGAACCATGAGAAATAAATTTCTGTTGTTCAAGCCATCCATTCTTTTTAAAACATTTTTATTTGTTCTTTTCAGTTATATGTGACAGTAAAATATATATCAATGTATTATACACACAAGGAGTATAACTTCCCATTCTTGTGGGTGTACATGATGTAGAGTTACACTGGTTGTATATTCACACACAAACACAGCAAATTGGAGTAACCACTCTGGAAAGCCGTGTGAAGATTCCTTAGAAAACTTGGAATGGAACCACCATCTAACCCTGTTATCTCACTCCTCAGCATATACCCAAAGGATTTAAAATCAGCAACTATAGTGATGTGGTCTCATCAATGTTTATAGAAGCTCAATTCACAATAGCCAAACTATAGAACCAGTCTAGGTGCCCTTCAATAAATGAATGGATAAAGAAACTGTGGTATATATACACAATAGAATATTACTCAGCCACAAAGAAGAATGAAATTATGGCATTTGCCAGTAAATGGATGGAACTGGAGACTATCATGCTAAGTGAAATATGCCAATTCCAAAAAACCAAAAGCTAAATGTTCTCTCTGATAAGTGGATGCTAACACACAATAAGGGGCAGGGGGAGGGAAGAATAGAAGTACTCTGGATTAGATAAAGGGGAATGAAGGGAAGGGAGGGGATAGGAATAGGAAAAAGAGTAGAAGGAATCAGACTTTACTTTCCTATGTTCACTCTATGGTATTCTTGTTATTGGAGCCTGAACTAAGACACTATCTATTTCCATAGATGATGATTTGGAAGTGACTTATATATTAAAAGACACATAGAATGGATATATATATATATATATATATCCATTCTATGTGTCATATATATATATGACACATAAAATAGAATATATAAAATTAAAATAAGAAAAATCAAGCACTTAATGAAGTATAACTATTCTCTGGAGCAGCTCATGGACTCTTGGAGCACTTGTGCTTAATTGATTCCTTCTCTTCTTCTCTTTATTTGTGCATATTTCAGCCAACATTTCTCAAGGGCCTTTTAGATGACATTTATTGTGCTCAGTATTCAGGATGCAAACATGTCCAAGACATGGATCCTACATACCACTGGGTGCCCAGTGGCCCACCCAAGAGATAAAGCCATCACAGTATGAGCCACCATGAATATAAATCACAACATGGTTTACTGGAATGGACATAGGCTCCAAGGTCAGGCAGACCTGGGTGTGAATCCAAGTTGCTTTATGTCTCTGAGCCTCAGACCCCTTCTTGTAAAATCTGATGAATAATAGCTATCTTTTGGCATTGTGATGAAGATTATGGGACAGGAAAAATAGCCCTATTGAACACTTGGCCTGTGTCAGGCACTCTTCCTATTTTAATTTGTTTAAAACTTAGCAATATCCCTATGAGTAGATACTATCATCCTCATCCTCATCTTTACTTACAGAGAAGCACTGAGATGTTGAGTGACTGGCTCAAGGTCAGATGAGCAGATGGTTGGTGGCAGAGCTGGGCTTCAAACCCAGAGCACCTGGCTCCCATGCCTGCAATCTCAGTAACTATCCCAGCTGGCACAGCTTCTCAGCCACGGCCATATGTGAGAATCACCTGTGAGTCTTTGGCACAACTTAAGTGCTTCATTCCCACCTTGGGAGATTCTGACTCAGTTGATGTGGGACGAGACCCAAGGATATGGATTTTTAAAGGGCTCCCAGGCGATCCTGTTGTGCTAGTTGAGATCCAGTGGGTGTTCAAATAACTGGGAGCTGCTACCATCAGAGTGAGGGAATTGGGAAGGGCTTCATGTACATAGGTCTTGAAGGATACAGTAGAATTTTCTAGGCAAAATGTAGCTAAGAGCCACCCAGGTAGGGGGAAGAGCATCTGCAAAGCCACCAGCAACAAAAGTAAATGAAACAGGTTTATAAACCCAGTTGTGCACACGTGAGTATGTGACACAGATAACCCAAGAGGGAGGGAGGAATGAGGAAAGGAAGACAGGCATCAGGGAGAGAGGGAGAGAGAGGGAGGGAGGGAGGGAGAAAAGGAACCTGGGCAGGCCAGTTGGGCCATTGCGTGACAGGCTTAGAGATCATACTTAGAAATCTTGACTTTATCCTAGAGACAAGAAGAGCCCCTGAAGGATTTTGATGGCATGTTAGAACATAATTTGAGTTCTCCATGGTTATCTTTTTTATTCCAAGAATTTGGATATATCAAGGATTTAAAAATGAACATAAGCAGGGAAAGGAAGACCATGATTTAGAATTAGTTTAGCCAGAAGCATTGCAGTGCTTTCAATGAGAGAGGAGAGTAGATTGTTGAAATTCAGATGTGCTCTGAAGTGGCCATTATTCCACCAACTTATCTTATTTGGGGAGAAAAATGAAGAAGGAGTATTTTCACAGCACAAGGGATAAAGGCATAAGTCTGGAGGAATAGTTCTGTGCTATGTGGCAGAAGGGGGCAAAGAGAGAGTTAGTGAAGAGAGCCAGGTACCTGCCTGGGGTTACGAGTGTGTGGTGATCCACAGGGAAGTGCTGGGAATGAGAGGGACCAGGACAGGCCTCCAGCATCCTCTGAAAGAACAAGGGGCTGCTGCCTCCCGGGGGGTGGGGGGAGCTTTATAGTTTTCTGAAGTGTTCTGTGTTTCCCCTTCACATGCTGTTCTTTAAGAAATGCAGATCTCTGTAAAATTAGATTGAGAGGAAGTATCTGTCAATTCTAAGGAGTTCTTGGTGATTGAGAGGATTGTCAAGCTTGTAGTTTGGAGGCAGTAAAGCCTCTTTTTAATCACAGTGCGTGATGTGCTAGACTCCCAGGGCATAATAAGAGCCAGGCCAGCTGCATTCTTGATGTGCAGCCCCCTTGGGACACTATGTTGGGATTGCCAGCCCTCTTTATTTTCTGCTGATAGACTCAGTTGAAGCTAAGTGTGGAAAAGGCTAGAGAGCATGATCGTCAAATGAGGAGAGGCAATAGTACGTGAGCTCCCTCTGGGTAAAACATGAAGCTCGGACGTAAGCTGTGCTACACAAACGGCATCAGGCTGGGCTAGCCATGTGCCTGGGGAGATGACCTCACATTTCAGGTATCCCATTTAATCTTCACAGCCAAAGACTCTTATTACTTCAACTTTACAGATGGTGAAACTGAAGCTCAGAGTTTAACCTTCTCATAGAAGGTTACTAGCTAGTAAGTACCTAAGTCAGGAGAAGAATCTGGGTTTAGAGGACTCAAAATCTAGGTATTGAACACTCAGGCTGCTCTTAATTTAGTAGGATCTTAGCTGGGATTTTTTTCCCCCTCCAGTGCCGGGGATCGAATCCAGGGCCTTGTGTATGCTAGGCAAACGCTCACCATTGAGCTACATCCCCAGTACCAGGGCTCATTTCTCTGTGGAAATGTTTTTTTTTTTAAATTTTTTAATTTATTTTATTTACTTATATGTGGTGCTGAGAATCGAACCCAGTGTGTCACACGTGCTAAGCAAGCGCTCTAACCACTGAGCCATCACCCCAGCCCTCTCTGTGGAAATGTTTAAGGACCATGTTCTGAGTCTTTTTGCCTCAGTTTTCAGAATGTTCTGCCGTGTGCTCAAGGTCAAAGGTTTTTTGAGAAAAACTGCTCCTACTTGAAAATGTGTAGATGTCATTTTATGGGCATTGGTTTTGTATCCTAATGTCCAAAAATGGTGTCAAATGTGGAAATGTTTAAAGACCATGTTCTGAGTCTTTTTGCCTCAGTTTTCAGAATGTTCTGCCATGTGCTCAAGGTCAAAGGTTTTTTGAGAAAAACTCTGCTCCTACTTGAAAATGTGTAGATGTCATTTTATGGGCATTGCTTTTGTATCCTAATGTCCAAAAATGGTGTCAAAGTGGTAGCCTTTCAGTTCTCTCTGCTTCCTCAGATGTGGAGTCATCTCTCCCACTTTCCTTAGTTTCTTCTATCATATTCTAGGCTAACCAGCTGCACCAGACCAAAGCGAAAACTTTGCATTTTGAGGGTGTTGCTTTATTAAGAACTTTTTAAAACTATAAAGCATAGCAGGCATACAAAGAGTGCATAAGCACATCTTTGTACAGGTTGAAGAATAAAATGAACATCTGGGTATTGTCTACCTGAATTAGACCCAGAACATTGTCAGGAGCTTAGAATTCCCCTGATATTTCCTTCTTCCTGACATACCATTGTATGCATCTTTAAGCATCCTTGACTTGTTTCTTTCCTCAATACTATGTGGATGACAGTCATACCTGTTCATGCTCATGACTGTGGTCTATTCATTTCATTTTCACTGTTGCATAACATTCCATTGTGTGGTTGTACATAGCCTATCTGTTTTTTTCTTGGTACCCGGGATTGAACCTAGGGCTCTCAACCACTGAGCTACATCCCCAGCCTTTTTGTAAAATTTTTTATTTTGAGAGAGGGTCTGGCTAAGTTGCTGAGGCTAGCTTTGAATTTGTAATCCTTCTGCCTCCGCCTCCCAAGCTGATTACAGGTGTGTGGCCTATCTGTTCTATTTTTGAATTGAATTCATTCAGGTGGTTTTTGTTTTTGTTTTTAATATAATAATATTGGGGTTTTGGATATGCATATGTGTAACACATCTAAATAATGCCAAATTGTTTTCCAAGGACCTTGTACCAGTTGTACTTCCACTAGTGGTTGGTGAGAGTTTCAGTTTCTCTCCATAACATGCTTGATATTATCTGGTTTTCCAATGGTGGGTGCAAAATCGAACCTTGTGCTTTCATTTGCATTTCCTTGATCACTAATGAAGTTGGCCATTGTGTTGGTCAGCTTTCCTTCATTGTGACCAAAATACCTGACAAGAACTACTCCAAGTTTATTTTGGCTCACGGTTGCAGAGATTTAGTCTATGGCAGGCCAACTCCATGGCTGTGGGCCCAAGGTCAGGGCATGGTAGAGGAGGGCTGCTCCATTCATGGCTGGCCAGGAAGCAGAAAGAAAAAGGAAAAAGGGCCACAGGGAAGATGAACCCCTTTTCCCCAGTGAACCACTTTCTCCAGCCACGTCCAGCTGCCTAAAGTCCCACACAGTTAGTTCATTCCAACTTGATGGACCGATTAGGTCACAGCTCTCATAATCTAATCATTTCACCTCCAAACATTCCTATTAATATACAGGAGCTTTCATGGGACACCTCAAATCCAAACCATTAACAACCATCTTCTCACATTTATAGCAATTAGTGATTCCTTCTCTGTGAAGTTCCTATTCCTTGCTTGTGCTACTTTCCCCCTCACTAGGTTGCTGGACTTTTAAGTTTTATGAATTGTAAACATCTCCTAATTAGTGGCTCACATTCTCACTTTAAAAAAATGGAATAGAAGGTCTTAATCTAATACACTCAAACTTGTCAATCAATCCCCCTACGATTTGAATTTTTGGAGTCCCATTATCTTCTGAAAACGTCACCATTTTTCTTTACAGTTACATTTTTAATTCAACCAGAATTAATTTGGGGGTATGAATTTAGAGAACAGTTGTTTCAGTGCTATTCACTGAAAATCCCACTTCTTCCCCAACTGGTTTGCAAGGCCAGCTCTGTAATAAACCAAGTTTCCATCAATGTATGAGTTTGTTTGTCAGCTCTCTGGTGTGTTCCATTGTTCAATTTGCCTCTCTCTCCTTGCACAAAGACTGCTCACGCCTGTAACCCCAGCACTTTGGGAGGCTGAGACAGGAGAATCGCGAGTTCAAAGCCAGCCTCAGCAACGGCGAGGCACTAAGCAACTCAGTGAGACCCTGTCTCTACATAAAACACAAAATAGGGCTGGAGATGTGGCTCAGTGGTCGAGTACCCCTGAGTTCAATCCCTGGTGCCCCCCTCCCCAAAAAAGAAAGACCACATTTTCTTAATTTTAGAGCTTTAGGATAAACATTCTTGATATATAGTAAGGCAAGTCCCTCTGCCTTGTTCTTCTTAAATGTCAAAGCCTCTTTGGTTTTGATGTGAATTTTACAATTAGTTTGTCATATTACACACACACACACCTGTTTGATTTTTAAATGGTCTTGGATTAGATTTACAGATTTGTCTAGCAGAATAAACATCCTTACAATCTTTTAATAATATTTTGTATTTTTCTCTGTAAAGCTATAACAAAACTTTTAGTGCTAAGTTTTTTAATGTTTTGTGTTGCTATTATAAATTATTTCTTGTTTAAAAAACCGGTTCATTTTTTGTCATTTTACAAATAGTGTATAGAAATGTAATTAATTTTTATATCTGAATTTGTATCCAGCATCTATACTGCCTTATTAATTCTAGTAATTTTTCTCTAGATGCTTTTGGGTGGACAGATAGGTAATCATATCAGCTATAAATTTTTTAAAATTCCACTTTTTGAGTTCTTTTTCTCTTACTTGATTTTCTGTCTGCATTGTATTGTTGGAAATAACTGCAGAGGGCTAATGGCAGCCTTCTTGATTTTATCTTTAATAAAATGCATGCCTTAGGAAGATATTATTTTATAGATATCATTTATCGAATGAAGGAAGTTCCCTTTTGTATTCATTTTCTATTGCTGTATAACATATTACCACACATTTAATGACTCAAAGCAATATACAGTTGCTATCTGTTTCCATGGGTGGGGAGTCTGGGCCTAGCTTATCCTGGTCATTTGCTCAGTCTCAAAGCATAAAATCAACATGTTGTCGTCCTGGTTTCCCTCTGGAGGCTAACTGGGGAAGAATTGTGGGAAATTTTTGAACCATTTACTTGTACTTTAAAAAATGATTTTATGAGTATTCTGTTTTTCTATTTCTTTTTGAGTTACTTTTGCTAAGTAATCTTTTTCTAAGAATTATTTATTTATTTAGGTACTGGCTCTTGAATCCAGGGGTGCTCTACCACTGAGCTACATCCCACAACTGTTTTATTGTTTTATTTTGAGACAGAGTCTTACTAAATTACCCAGGCTGGCCTTGTGATCATCCTGTCTCAGTCTCCCAAGTGGCTGGCTTTCCAGGTAAGCACCAGGGTGCCTGGCTTGTTCCAACTTTTTTGTGTTTTCCCCTCGTCCTTTCTCACTTTCTTTTGAACTGATCATTTTTTCTCATTTCTTACCTCTCTAGTAGTTTGGAAGTTGTAGACTCTATTTCTTTTTCTTTTTTGGGGGGAGGTATTAGGGATTGAACTCAGAGGTACACGACCACTGAGCCAGATCACCAGCCCTATTTTGTGTTTTATGTAGAGACAGGGTCTCACTGAGTTGCTTAGCGCCTCACTGTTGCTGAGGCTGGCTTTGAACTTGCGATTCTCCTGTCTCAGCCTCCCTAAGTGCTGGGATTACAGGTGTGCACCACTGCGCATGGCTATAGACTCTATTTCAATTATATTATTGAAACTATATTATTTCAATTATATTAGTTACTCTTCAATTTAAATGATCCATATCTGAAGTTTCAATATTTGCCTTCCTTTCAAACAATACTCCTATGGTTTGATTATGTCTCACGGAAAGCATGTGTTAGAAGCTTGACCTTCACCCAGGCAATGCTGTTGGGAGGCCAGAGGGGAGGTGCTGAGGTCGTGAGAGCTGTACCCTCATGAATGGATTAATGGCCATGATATAAAGGGCTCAAGACTGCGGTCCATTCTTTGTTCCTCTGTTACCCTTCCGCCTTCTGTGAGAAACAGAAAATCTGGTTGTTCATTTTCAAAATCTACTATTGAGCTTTATTTGGATCCCATTGTAGCCCTTCCCCTTCGCCAGCCCTAATTCTAAAATTAGCCAATGGCGTAGATGATAACCTCCAACTCCTCCAATCAGAATGAAGGGTAGCGCTGTTAGGTTAGAGATAGAAACTGGCCGACTGCCTGCCTGCCCAGAAGCACTTGCTGGTAAGAAGTAAAGGTTTGCCTTGCCCACCCTCTTTTGAGCATGTGTTTGATTTCTTGGAGTACCTCTTATTTCCTTCTCTTTTTTAATATTTATATTTTAGTTGTAGATGGACAGAATATCTTTATTTTATTTTGATGTGGTGCTGAGGATAGAATCCAGTGCCTCACACGTGCTAGGTGAGCACTCTACCACTGCGCTATAACCCCAGCCCCAGTACCTGTTATTTCTAACAATTTCACAATGAGATGACACAGCAAGAAGGCCTTCAACAGGTGCCACCCCTTAATTGTGGGCCTCCCAGCCTCCAGTACTCTAGGCCAATAAAATTCTATGCATCATAAATCACCTAGTTTCAGGTATTCTGGTATACAAACAAAAATGGACAAAGACAAATACCAAGGTCCCAGATCACCCTTTTTTCTACTCACCACTCACTCCCCTCCTGACCAACACATCATTTCCCGGTTTAGTCTGTATTTTTAAAAGCCTCCTTGGTTCATTTAACAGAACCTAATCTTGTGGTTCTTTTCTTTCTCCATCCTCCTTGTACCCTGGGGGTCAAGTGCTCTCTAGACTCAATTTTAACAGCCCAAATTTTCTTGTTATCATTCTTAATTTTTGCGCTTTAAACTTTTAAAATGTCAAGTGTATTTGCTTTTCTGGACAGTTAGACCTGTGCCCAGAAGTTTGTTTCTTCTCTGCCAGGGCTCTTTATGTTGGATGTGACAGAAAATTCACCTCCCAATGGCTTTGATATAAATCAAAGTTACTTTAGAAATTCAGTGGTTCCAGGGATGTTACTAAGTAGGGTGCTTTCCATCACCAACAGCTAATTCTTTGATTCTCCAGACACCAATTCGGTACTCAACAATTTAACTCAGTTCTGATACTAACTCTGGAGTTAGCAAAGGCCCCATAGGTTAAGGGCTCAGTCCCATAACATGTTCCACTTTGGATGCCAGGCACAAGTCCCCAGCCTCCTGTGCTTCTGATTGACCAGCTAATAATGAGGCGTTCCCACAGCTTCCTCCTTAGGTTTGATAATTTCCTTTTGTTTCTTTTTTCTATTTATTTATTTATCTACTTTTTGAGATGGGGTTTTGCTACATTGCCCAAGATGGTCTTGAACTTGGAGATCCTCTTGCCTCAGCCTTCTGAGTTGCTGGGACTGCAGGTACATACCACATGGATATGCCTAGGATGCCGCACAGAACTCAGGAACATGCTTACTTATGTTTACTGGTTCGTTATAAAGAATACAAATGAACAGCCAGTTGAAGAGGTACCTACGGCAAAGTCCCGAAGGGTCCGGAGTGCAGGAGTTTCTGTCCCAATGACGCTGGAGTATACCACTCTCCTGGCATGTGCAAGTGTTCACCAACCATGAATCTTCCTGAACCCCATTGTTTAGGGGTTCACATGGAGGTTTGATCATGGGCATGATCAATTATTAACTCAATCTCTACCCCCTCTTCCTGTTCCCAGAGGTTGGGGAATGAGTGAGACCAAATGTTCTAATCAACGCTGGATTTTTCTGGCAATCAGCCTCCATCCTGAAGCTATCCAGGCACCCAGCAAAATTCACACTATTAGAACAAAAGATACTCCATCACCCAGAAAATTACAAGGAATTTAGCAGCTCTGTGTCAGGAACCAGGGACAAAGACTAAATATTAGAACAAAAGATGTCCCAGTCATTCAGGAAAGTGCGAGGGACTTAGGAACTTTGTGCCAGGAACCAGGGACAGTGACCCTATACATATTTCTTCTTGTGCCACACTGGGTCTTCATTTCCCTCCTCTTCTCCCCTCTACTGTTAGTGATCTCAGCTGTTTCCTCCTGTTTCACACAGTGGTCCTCTGTCAACCCCGCTCTCTCCACCCATGAAACAGGATAACTGCAGCAGTTCTTGACCAGATTCTTATACCACACCTTCCTGGGGCAGAGGGTCTTTTGTGATAGTTGTAGTTCAAGGCCAGGACTCTGGGATTCATTTGCTTCTGTTAGCCTGACTCAGGCGGCATGTTCATCCCTTAGCTAGGTGATGGCATACTCTGATTGCCTTAAGCCTGCTATGACCCATCTTGGGTCTGTAAACCATTTGTAGTGGGCATGGGGGAAGGATGAATTCACAGGAAAAAGAATCTTTGTACTGTTGGCCAGGAAATCGAGAGATGGATGCTGTGGATGCAATGAATAAATGTCCTCTGTAGTTTTCTTACCCCACACTCCCAGAGAACAGATGAAGCCAGCTCCTTTGGTCTATGTTCTATCAATGCCTGGCAAGCACTTCCTCATTTGAACTAAAACCAAACGGGTTCTATGTTCCCAAACTTGTGAGTCAAGTAAATGTTGCATTTTTGTTCTTTAAAAAAATTCTTTAGGAAGCCCTAAGAGTAAATTTGCTAGGATTCCTAAATTCTGAAGTTCAGGCTGAACTACGTATCTACCTTCTCATTCCAAGTGGTGGGAGGTGAGGAGGGTGTTTGCAGAAAGGGCACTTGAATCACATCTTACAGGTGCATACAGAAGACCTGACATTTCCCTTGATGAGTGACTGGGGTGTGGGTGCCCCCTTGCTCTATGTATTCTTTCTCGAGAAAGTCTTGATTGCTTTTAAGTGATACCCCAGT
The DNA here is from genome assembly GCA_004024805.1 of Geosciurus inauris. NCBI lineage: Eukaryota > Metazoa > Chordata > Mammalia > Rodentia > Sciuridae > Geosciurus > Geosciurus inauris. The sequence continues at coordinate 39,204 of PVHX01002597.1, read as the reverse complement.
GTTTGAAAGTAGGAGGCAGAACAGATTTGGAAAGCAGCTTTACCTAAGTAAAGAAGAAATTGCCCGTAGGCAGCGGTAACATATTACATGCATTTTCCCCCACATTTGGTTTTCCAGGGGACAGGATTGCTTTTTAAGAGATGCTATTAAGTGTAACTTGTCCCCAGAAAAAATAAAGTGTAAATTTCAAATTCAAGCTGCAAAAAGATTAAGTTAATTTTGGCTAATCTTCCCATACTATTTGCAGTGGTGACTGCAATGAAGATTAATAACCTTGACCACCATTAGCATAATCCACTGTAATGCTGGATATAAAATTGCATCATTTTAATAATCTAATTTAATGTTTCCCAACCAGTAGGTGTTCTCATAGCTTTGCAAGTATTAGCTCTAAACTCTTTAAACTAAAGGCAGATAACTTTGAAAATGATCAACGCCTCTGGAATAGAAAATGCACAATGAATTAATTTAGCCAGTCACAATACATGCATTTTAGTTTTCAGTGAGAAACTGAATATGAGATGCGTGTGTGTGCGTGTGCAGATGAGCGAGTGTTGGAAAGCAAGGGATTTTTCTTATTAATCTAACATTTGCAAAATCAATAGCTGACTAGTGACTGAGGAATCTAGGAAAAGCAAGGACAGGCTCTGGGCAGGCTTGGTTTGCTAAACCAGGACAGAAAAGCATTCTCAATGTGACACCACAAGGCTCTAGTCTTGTGTCTACCTCTCTTTTTCTTCTGATTTGGGCAAATCCTTTCTTTTGAACCTACCTATCCTATGTGTAATGCAAGGGCCAAGATGTAGGTGAATGCTTTCAACAGGTATGGCCTGTCCTCCTCTGCATCCACACTGGACATTAGCACTCCCCTCCGCCAGGGTTGTTGTTATTAGAGCATTAGAATTATACATAGTATTTGGATTCATTTTGAAAAAAAATATGCATGCAAGGAATTTGATTTCAATCCCCATTCCCCACCATTTCCTTGGAAAGACATTCAGATAAGCCTTTCCCTGAATGCGGGAGGTGGTTTTTCCCTCCAATTGCTCTATTTCTCTTAACCTGCAGGGGGCGCTCTTACCCAGCATCCCCTGAAAACGGAATTTGGCAGAATGGTCCATTTCGAAGAACTGGGCCCACCTTTGCGTTTTAATGCCGTTTTTCCAGCATTCACAGTTATACATAATGTAATAGTGGGTGAAATTCTATCCAAGATAAGAGACATAATTTTATTTAATAGATGGATATATTTATGAAAAAACAAATGGGTGTGACGGCTGGTTATACTATTTTTATGTTAGGTTTAGTGACACACTCGCTAGCAAGAGTAATGTGTTATTTGTAAGTTTAACTTTTTTATGCCTAATGAAAAATGTCGGTGTGGTCCTCCCCCAGTCCTCATTCACAGCTAAAGCCCAGGAACACGTTACTCCCAGAAGGCGAGGAGAAAGCAGGAAGCAGGGTGTAGCTGTGAGACCGAGGAATACTGAGTGGATGGTAACCTGGCAGCATTGTTTGTCTATGCATGTAGAGCCTGAATGCAAATAAGTGCAGGTTTATGGTCTAGGATTGAAAATAAGAAGGCAAGATGAAAAGGAATCCAGCTGTGAGCACATCACCATCTTTATAAAAATCTTGATATCAGGGAGCCCTGGGCGAGCCTGAACACCCGCAGCCTCCCCTCTGCATGCTCCAGCTGTCCCTTAGAACCACTTGTGTTGCTTCAGGGAAATGCTCAGGTGGTACTGCAGATCCTGCTCCTGCATCTCCAGGGGTTCAGGAGACTGGCTTGGGTGTTTTCAAAAGCTTCCAAGGTGATTCTACCGTGAAGCAAAGCCTGGGAGCCTCTGCTCAGATAAATGGATTCACTGCCTGATGCTTTATTTGAACACAGCTGTGGATTTGCCTTATCACACATTGGTGTGACTAGATATTCCCACTGATGAACAGCCATTCAACTGAGGAACAGGGCTCCCTCTTTCTAGGTCATCAAAACTGGGTTAGGTATTAAACCCTTTCATGTGTCCTTGTGTCGGTGGGGCCAATCTCCCAAGTCAACACTGCTATTAACTCCAGGGTAGACCTGGCCTGACTTAAAACAGCAACCTCTTCCAAGGGGCTCTGTTTTTGATCTAAATTAAGATTTCTTCCTTTAAAAAAATTCCTGTTTTCACAACTGGAGATGTAGGGAAGAAAGAAGATAATATGAAAGAAAATCAGTTGCTAGTGTTTCTGACTTTTTTATATTAATTTGGTTCTGTCTTATTTTTATTGTGTGCCAATGTACAGCATTAGCATACACCATAATGTGTGTAAATGCCCATTCTCTCCAGCTTCCATTCAAGAGGGAGTGGGAAAGCACAGACTGCTTTCACACACACAAAATTGTAGTCTCCCACCCAGACCCTCAAACCTACACCCCAGCCTACCACTCACATTTCCGGTGCTCTGGTCAACACACATGGTCAAGGGATGTCTTGGCTCACACCCATGGGATGGGGGCCCACAGTCGACCACAAGCTTCTAAGTTTTCATTCATTCCCCAAATGTGCTCATGTTATATTTTCAATTAAACTCCTGACTCAGATGAGTCATTTTCTGCCCAAGTTTCTATGGCCCAATTTTCCCATAGGAATAACGGGAGTTATATCTGTCTTCCACCTTACAGGATAACTTTATTGACTTTTGATGTCCTTAGATGAAAAGTATTACTGTTTCTAAGTACAAATGATTATCATTTAGTCATCACTAACTTGGTAAATAGAGTCATTCATAAGGAATTTTTGGAAGACAGCTTTCAAGAATGACCAGTATTAGAAATACAGTTAGATAAAGTTTTTGAAAATAGTTTTTAGATATACCAACCTAGCAAAAGTCCCAACTGTTAGATTTTTTTTTCTGAAAGCATCTAGGTTGCTTATTTGTTTGTTTTGTGGTACTGGGGATTGAACCCAGGGATGCTCTACCACAAGATGAATCCCTGGCCCTTTTCTTTCTTTTTTAATTTTGAAACAGGGTCTTGCTAAATTGCCCAGGCTGGTCTCAAACCCATGATCTTCCTGTTTTCAGTGTCACTGGGATTACAGGTGTGCACCACCACATGTGACTTGCATTATTCTTACTATTAGTTTTTATCTAGAACCCAGAAAAATCCATAGGGAGAAAAGTGAGGGTTCAGGGATATCAACTTGGGGAAATTCATTTCCCATCCCTGACTCTCAGGCCTTCTTAGTCCTCATTCCACAGATGTGTCTATAGCCTGGACACAGCTGGAGACTGTTGTCTTTCTGGTCGCCTCTAACATGTTGCAATGTCTTCTGATTGACACTGTAACCAGGCCATTCTTTTGGATTTGGTCCTGGGTATTAGGAGGCTCTTGCCACAAGTACAGGAAGCTAGACCAATTTTTTTTTTCTTTTTCTTTTTTTTGGTTTAAAGAAGTATACAATGCTTCCTTGAGTTCATGAGCAGAACAATAGAAACCTGGTGACTCCCCCCAGAACTTTGTGTACTTCTAACCAAAGGCAGTTGGTTCATTATAAACTGTTGCACTGTTGAAAGAGGAGACCTTTGGCTAAGGTACAGATAGGCCAATTCATACAGGCAGTTGTGTTATTATAGGAAAGTAGGGCCCGCAGAGCTCTGGAGAGTTCTCTGGGGCCCTCTGCGAGACTTCTAAGACACAGGTTCCCACTAGAGATTTCTCTCACCAGTCCTCTTGTGTGTGTTACTGGGAGAAAGCGACATTTGGAGCTGATCTGAACCCTACAGCCTGCAATGCAGCGTGCTTTCTCTTAACAAGGAACACAAAAACCATACCAATAAAACCATATCGCCGCATGCAAAGACCAGGCCCTTTTGATGCTAATGTGTGAAAGAACTTGGGTGTTCAATTGAACATTTTTTTTTTCTGTTACCTTATGGAGTCCACAGAAATGGATTTTACTGGAAGTCACAAGAACTCTTTACCCACTCTTATTATGCACTTCCATCATGGGAAAGGAATGTTGCTGAAACAGAAAAATGTTCCCGAAAGGAAAAGTTAGTTTCTTCTTGGTGACCTGAAAAATTTTACCACAACTCCATTCAAAACCTTCAGGCATTTGGCTTTTTTTTTTTTTTTTTTTTTAATATCCTTTACCTTTTTAATAAAAAGTAAAAAACAAACAAAAAATACATCGATGTCCTGAATAGAACCTCTCTATGTAAATATCTCACTAAACAAATAAACATAGGACTGGACAAGAAATGGAGCTATGAATAGCAATATGATATATTACGAAGCATTTATATATGTATGTATATATTATATATGAATGTGCAGGTATACGTGTGTGCACCTATGTATGTATAAATGTGTAAATATTTGCCTACATACACATCACACACACACATACATATTTATACTGACCTCTTTAGATTGAAGTCCAAGGCACTTTTTACAATGAACAGGTTAAAGCCATTAATTTAGAATATTAACTGTTTCTGGGTACATATCAATTTATGGCGCCAATATCAGAACTCATGTCTTTCCCTACCCACCTTGGTTGATGCAATGAATAAGAGAATTGGCTTAAGAAGAGATTAGAACTGTTTCCAGATGGTTGAACTGATTTCTCTTGCTAGTTCTCTAGAGAAGGAGAGTTCTCACTGGTGAGATGCTGAGCTCCTCATGGAAAGAACACAGAGATCAGAAAACGCAGCTCTTTCTGCACTATGCTAGCAGAGAGACCCGGGGAGCCTTCTGTTTCAGGAGAAACAGAAGGGCTGAGGCTCCACCTCATATCTTCCTGGCCTTGCTAGCACAGGCTAAAATGAAAAAAGCTTAAAAGGGGCTTTGAAGTTGCTCAAGGCTATACAGTGATCAATCTTTAAATTAGACTAAAAAAAGACTGGTTCTTACTGACTGTACTGTACCATCCAAGCTATATGACTTCAAATGGAATTTTAAGATGCATTTGTCTTTATCCTTATGATCATAAAGGGGTTTTACATCATCAAGTAATTTGGTAAATGAAGCTCAAGAAAGAAATGGTTTAATTCTGTAATTATAAATGAGGTTTGTCTGTTACAGTGTGGTGAAGCTAGCCCTTCTCAATATTAACTGTGCATACAGATCACCTGGGGATCTTGTTAAAAGGCCGATTTAAGTAGGTCTGATACGAGGCCCAAGATTCTGCATTTCTAAAGAGTTTACAGGTGATGCTGGTGCTGCTAGCCCAGGGACCACACTTTGAGTAGCAAGGATTAGCATATAGCCATTTACTTGAATTATAGTCCAGAGTTCTGCTTCCCCCAAATCTGGAATTTGTATTGGTTTCCTTGAATAACAACTTTGTTAGGAAAGGTCAGAATATATTTGCTATCTAAACGAATCAAAACATCTTAGTCTGAGAAGTGCTAGAAGGAAAAGCCAAAAGAGACAGTTCTATTTAGTAGCAGAAAAGTATTAAGAAACAAATCGATGACTATCAGTGCATTTCATCAGTCAATGATAAAATAGAGAATTAGCTAATTTCCATTACCCAGTGAGTAAATAAGCTAAAACAGGTGCCCCAGAGTTCTGATGGCTTTAATGGAGCTCAGCCTAGCATGTAACTGAGGAGTAACACAGACGCTGAGAGTATTTAGCTCCAAACAGACACAACTTGTGTACAAGTTGGGACTCAACTACTCAAGCAGATTGAAATGGGCATTTAATTTCTCTTTCACACTCCATGAATAACTAACATCATGGAGGCCCAAGCCTTGGTTGTTGAGATGAACAAGAGAATTGAAGCTCAAATACATTGAAATTTGAGAGGATTCCAGTCCTACCCCTCTCCCTGCCACAGGAGAAAACCTGTTGTTTGGTGCTATCTGAATATCTATGTGAATTTTCCAAGTTTGTGACAAGACATAAGCTAAGTTAAACCTACCTTTATGCTACTTGGTTTGCACCTGTACAATACTAAACAGAAATGATGACAGAAAGGGAGGGTCCTCACCTGGAGGAGGCTCACTGATTCGAGGAAACCTTTGTTCTGTAACTGAATACATCCATTTTCATCTAGAAATAGGACCTGGGTCATTCAAAAGAGGGAACTGAGAAATTCTACATGTGTCGCAGGTGCTGGAGGGGAATGTATTTCATGAGTTGCTTCATTTTGCCATAAAACAAAACATCTCAGCTGAAAAGGATTTCCCCTAGCTAGGGTAAACGAGCAGAGAAGGAAGCCCAGCTCTTTGCTGGATCTTGCTGTGGGTGTCCTGCCTCTTCCTACTGCCATTCCCGCAAGAGCTGGGCTCCATGTTGGTGACAGACATGTGGAAACTATGCTCCCTTCAGGAAATTGCCAACTCAGAAAAGCACATCTGCATGGGCTCTCATTGGGTTTTGCCCAGGTGAAACTCAAACCCAGTTTTACTCTTATCTAGAGCAACTCATAATGCTTAGAATCTTGAGTATTTTGAATCATGAGAAAAACAGGATTTTTCCTTGTGCCCAATTTTGACATGGCCAAAGGAAAACTAGTTGGCTGCATTTGAGACCTAATTTATAGCATTGGGTCTTTGCATTTCTAGAGAAAGAATCTGTACTTTTATTAAACTGGCTCTGTGCTGTTATTAAAGGAGTGATGGCTTTTAAAATCTCTTCTGAAATGGCTTGATAGAATTTAGGGTAGAATAATTCTTCTAAGTTTATAATAATTGTGTTTTTTTGTCACTAATACTCAGGTCTTAGAAAAATGAGAATATGGCAGTTCATAGGTTGTGGGGCCAGGACCATGGCCTGGGTGTCAGGCGATCTCTAACAATGATGTGTACTCAGAAACAGTGGTTGGGAGAGCAGGCTGACACCAGACCTGCTAAAGACTAGTTTGATACAAAATGTTAATTGAAAGTTACAATATATTTTATAATATAGCAATATATTTCATATTTAAAATAAACTGTTATGCTTTCTCCTATCATTAAAAAATAGCAAGCAGTACAGAGGCAAGATGCAAATTCATATTGAAGCTCTTCTGATTCAGGATATAAACACTTCAGTCTCTGAGTTTGCCATGAAAATGTTTCCTCCATTAACATCCTGTCACGCTCTTTTGTTTTTCTCTTGTGGCCAGCGCAGAATGGAGAGTCTGGGACCAAAATCGAGTTGTTGCGCCGCTAAAAAATGTCTGATGAAGGTGGGTCAGTCCTGGTTGGGATTCAAAAACCGACACATCTAGAGAATGTTTATTCCCTGTCCTTCTTCTGAGAACCCGGATGTTGGCTGTTCCAATAAGATTCATATTTGATTTGTCACTGTTTTTTCGTTTGTTTTTGGCCAGAAATGTCAGCATCTCTTTGGGATCCTAACTGTACAGGTTGGTATTGAATTTTGTGCTTTTCCTCCACCAGCTCGGTTGGTCACGACATCTGTTTTCTTTGTCCAGGCCCAAGATTACAGCTTCCAGAAGACAATTCTCGAGTGTGTAAACACTGTCACAGGGCACTTGGCACCTAGGTATGGAGGTCATATGTTGAAGATTTGACAATGGTTTTGTTCAGAGGGAACTCCAGTTCGTGTTTGGGTGTTTCCAGTAATGGTGTAAGACAAAAAAAGATCACAGTTATATTTTTTCTCTATCTATATATATCTATATACCCTTGCACTGAGTACATTTTAAATAAGCTGTGGTCTATCTCAATATAAATCTACGTGTTACTTGCCTGACAGAAGTTAAATGTTAATTTCTATTCATGCAGCCTGGCACAAGCTTCCCACTACCACAGGCAGAAAGTTAATATTGCTATCCCTGTAATACTCCTTTCCTAGTGATATCAATGATCTCATTCCCAAAATGTTTACTCTGGCAGCAGTGAAGAAGGAAGGGATAGTGTCTAGGGCGTCATCAAGCCCTCAGACTGCAGGGGGAGGGAAGGGACTGTTCCATGCCTGCCAGGAAGCCACTGATAGCTGTCTAAGGTACTGAAATCAAGCTCGGCTGAATCAACAGGGACAGCCAGATGACCAGTAACGGATCCTTAATCTGCTTCTAGCAACTTTCAGGGGAGTAGAATGACTGTGTAAAACTGGAGACAAATTTTAGGATTTAAATTCAGTGATTTCAAAAAGAATAGCAACCTACTGGTAGTGCAATGACTTCATTAGTGTCTTGAATGGGGTTTTATGATGGTAGCAAAATCATTTGTTCTGAGATGAAACACTGCTTCTTATTTTGGGGTGCACTGTTTATCAAGTGACACTCTGGAGGAGGCGGGAGTTTCTGAAACCAGGCGCTATTTCTCCCTGCCAATTTCACTACCCATTTGCTATGTAAATTACTTTCGGGTAACTATTGACTGCATTCAAATACAACATCAAAGCATGGACCAGCTAGAGTCAGGCTGGGTTGTTGTTGATAACAATAGTGATTTCATTGTTTTCCTCTATTGAATACTTTGCACTTAGTAATATTAACTACTATCTTCATTTTAAGCACAGAGAAACTGAGGTATGAAATGGTTATATTAGTTGGCCAAAAATGTGGTTCCAGTCTTAAGTTTTTATTTATTCTGATTTTTGTATCACTAGTTTTTTTCTTTTTCATGATTTATTCACAAGGAAATTATGGAAAATTTAAGGTGGAAATCCCCAAATATCTTAAAATCATCATTTCTTTAGTGCTACTCCTTCTTGGCATTTACTAATAAAACTATTGGCCTTTAGCACTTTGGAACTGGCCTGCATGTACATTTTCCACATCTCCTCATTTATGAGGTTATAATGCCACTGGTCCCTGCTGACGTCAGATAGTCAATGGTGACTCAGGGCTGTACCCCTCTTGCTCTTTTGGATTATATTAAGCATTTCTAGAGATATGAGAGCATGAAGATACATATTATGAAGATGGCAAGAATGGTTCATAGACACTGTATGACAATTTATTGATGATGATCACAGATATGTGGCCTTTGATCCAAAGGTGCAGATTTGTATTTGGACTTCAATCTAAGGAGGAGCAAGCTTCTAGTCTGGTATAATTCACCAACTGATGCTATGTCCTGAAATTCCACTGAGATTAGTGGTCTTAAAGTATCACAGTACGTCCCTGACTTTTCAGTACACGAAGCTATAATATGGCTTAAGCGATGAGGGGGTGGCTCTGTATTTCTAATTCAAGTGTCTAGATACTTTGGGGATTATTAGGGTGATTAACCTGCCACTGCATTATTGGAAAGATTATAGGAGCGGCTCTGCCATGGGGTCAGCCTTCCAGAAGTGAGCGGAATTTGATTTGTTCTGTGCTGGAGTGAGGTTACTGTGATGATTGGTTTTTACATGTAGCCCATTCTTGAGTAGATAATTAAACCTCCTCCATGACCAAACTTGAGAATAAGGTATAAGAAGGTGTGACATTAGAATTCACTGGACCCCTTTCCCCATCTGACTGTGTTGCTGAGTTGCAGCAGAGTCAGCACAAGAGATGTAGGAGGAAAATCTGGGTGAGCTCCACCCAGGATAATGAACACCTAGGTCATCCAGGGTTGATTGTACTTGCAGGAGAATCGTCACTTCCCCATATAAAGCTGAAATACTAGTACAGAGAAGTAATATCCCATTTGCCATTAAGGGATCAACATGCAGATTCACTTCTTTTTTTTAAAAGAGTATCTTTCGCCAAAGATAAAATCCACACCTAGCTATTGCACTACCAATAGGTCAAGTCATGCTATAAATGCCCATGTGTTTCTAGGATGCCAGTGGCTACTGCTGCTGGAAATAACGCCAACCATTTCCTCGACTACCACTGCTCACTTCCTCTTCAGGGTTGACCTAGCAAGAGCATCAATAATGGACTTAAGAAGAATTATCCACAGACTGTGATAATTCAGATAAATGACAGTCTGCACACACTTTGGGGCAGGAGGGGTGGCAGTGAATTCTGCAAGTCATTTTTGTGAAATGAAGACTAAATCTCCATGTGTGCACACACCGATGTGCATGTGCACACCACACACACACACACACACACACACACGCACATAGAGCACAGGATTATAGTGAGAGGGAAGGGCAAGTAGGAATCAATAGCCAATGGCTGTAGGTTAAATGATCAGGACTGGCATACTCAAGTTGAACCATCAGTTGTCTCCACTTCATAAAGCAGAATTAATGCCACAAAGAAACTGTGTGGCTATTTCATCTGTTTATACATCTGCTTACATATTTGGTGGAACTGTCACTGAAAATAGGAGCACCATTCTTGGAACCAAAAAAAGAAAAAGAAAAAAGGAGGTGGGAATCTTTCCAATAATCAATAGTTAAAAGAATAAGTCCAAAAATAAAAATAAAAAGCCAATAGCAGGTGTGGCATCTCTGGTATGCAAAACAACCTATAAAAATTCTCAAGAGAGTAGCAAGATAAACCATTAAGAACACAGATCATTTAAACAACAGCTGTGGGCTGAAGTTTAACTCAGTGGTAGAGCATTTGCTTAGAATACGTGAGGCCCAGGGTTTCTGGCAGTTTCAGCACTGCCAAAACAAACAAACAAACAAAAAAACTCAACAGCAATAGTAAGACACAAAAGAAGAAGGTTAGTCATTCTAGAGTTGTCTACCTAGCTACCTTGCTGTCTCATGATTCCCTCATCCTTAGAAGACCAGGCCCAGTGCTGTAGAAGAAAAATCTACAACCAGGAGTGATGGTGCACACCTGTAATCCCAGCGACTCTAGAGGCTGAGGCAGGAGGATCACAAATGCAAGGCCAGCCTCAGGAACTTAGCAGGGCCTTGGCTCAAAAAATAAAAAGGGCTGGAGCTGGGCACGGTGGCGCAAGCCTGTAATCCCAGCATTTAGGGAGGCTGAGACAGGAGAATCACGAGTTCAAAGCCAGCCTCAGCAAGGGTGAGGCACTAAGCAACTCAGTGAGACCCTGTCTCTACATAAAACACAAAATAGGGCTGGGGATGTGGCTCAGTGGTCGAGTGCCCCTGAGTTTAATCTCCAGTACCAAAAAAAAAATAAAAAGGGCTGGGATTGTAGCTCAGTGGAATACCCCTGGGTTCAATCCCCAATCCCCCCAACAAAAAAAGAAAAATTTGCACAACAAAGCTCAGCCTTATGAATGGAAATGACTTGTTACAAAGCTCCACCCAAAATAATAAACATATATTCAGGTATCACCCTTTTGCTTGACCCTAAACAGATGAAATATTCCATACAGTATCATTAATTTCCCACAAGTAGAAGTCAAGGACCTCAGAATGAGAAAAATGATGAATAACATGACACAAATGCTGTGTGTGGTCAGATTATGGAGAAATGAAAGAAAAAATTCCAGTGCCTGTCACTATACTCGATCTTGATGTTTCTGAGTCTCGTGGAATTTGTGATGTATTGGAATTTTTTTTGCACCGAGATTAGCATGGCACAGTAGGAATAGGCTTCTCACAAATCTGTTCTTACCTTACCCACAAGATTCCCTAAAGGCTCCCTTTGTTCTCACAATGTTTCACTTTGAGGTGACTTCAGGTCAGGTAGAAGGGACCATGTGGGCCACTCTCCATCCTTCTCCTCCCAGCTCAGCAGCTTGAAGGTGAGGCACTTGACCCTTTATATTCCTAATGTCAGGGGGCTGGAAACCTGTCCCTGGGTGAATACAGCTGAGCAAATCCCCAGACAATACTTTTGTTCACCGAGATGCCATTGTGCTGCACCTGTCTGAGCATGTGTGCAAACACACACATAATCCTCTGGTCCCCCCTCCCTCATGTACATACACCTGAGTATGTAGTCCATCAAAACAGCCTATCTGGATGTAAGAATGAAACGCTGCAAAAGCTGTTATTTTTAGAAGCCTGCTTACCCCTCCGGAATGCCAACAGTTTTGGCTTGACATCCACTTCAAATCAAGCATGGTGCATATGCAGGGCAAAGCAACCTGCGCGGTGTTGGAAGGGGCCTTTGTTTTCAGAGAAGCTCAGAACGTGCCCAACACCAACTAACTACCAGGGCTGAAGACACCCCATGTTCACCATCAAACTCACTCAACTTACATTAAGAGTGCCTACTGTGCACAGGGGACAATATCAGATCCCCTTGTATTTGGGTGAAGCTCAAACAAGAAAGGACTTGGACCGAATATGGGATGTGGGGTGTGTGTACACACACGCACACAGGCTTATATAGGTATTTATGTTGGATGGAAAATCTGGCTTTTAATTTGTGTGTGTGCAGTTATTAATGTTTTTTCAGTCTAAATTGGTTATGTCTGTTTTGGCAAGTTGTGGGCAGCTCTCTTTTACTTTTGTCACCCAAGCCTTCCTTAGATGAAAGGAGAGAGGCATGCTGAGGTCCCCACCAGCTCGGAACCCGTTCCCCAAGCCTGACACCACCCCTCTCCCAGTGGGCCCCTCTTCTGGACTGGCTTCGCTGTTGCTGCTTCAGTGCGTCTACCCCTCCCCACCCCCCACGCGAAGACCTGAGATTGAGCGTGGATTCTGTTCTCCACCAACTCTGCAGCAAGGGCCCTGCCAGAGGCGTCGCTTCCTGTCATCTCCTCTTCCCGCTCCCAAGTAGAGGCACCTAAACAGAGATTAGATTTCTGGTTTCAAGGCATATCGAACCAAGCACGCCGAGTGAATGTGAGTTAGCTAATTAGCTCGGTCTCTCTTCTTTCCGTTCCCTGGTCTCAAAGTTCCGTGATGGCAAAGCGACCAGGACAGAGTTGATTTGCATCTTAAGACCTATGGGTAACGCTTCTGGAGTGGGGAGTTTTATTTAGCAACTGCTTGAACTTGTGTACGGGGTTGGGAAGGAGGTGGAGCTGACCCCGATCGGGCTGTCGGAGAGTGGGGCGTGGGTGGTCCCCACTGCCACGCTGACGCCCCGGGCCTCCAGGATGGCAGTCAGAAGCTGCTGCTGCTGCTGGCGCAGGGTGTCTGCGATGAGCAGGGGCAGAGAATTGAAGCTGGCTGTGAGATGCTCCAGCTTAGACTCCAGGCTGCCAATCTGTTTCTCCAGGTCTTCGCTCCGATCATTGAGTTCTGTGATTAAGTCATACATGACATTCTGCATCTGTGTGGAGAGAGAAGCAGAGACAGGGAGATGACTCGTCATCGTGGAGGAATCGGCCATGGGACAAGTGAAACACCCTCCACCTTGCAGCAGGTGTGGCCTGCACCCCAGCTGTATCTGATCTGGCCAAGGAAGAAAAATAGGTTACTTCCAGCAGGTGGAGAGGCTGGGGTAGGCACAATCTTTTTTTATTACAAAAGTAATGAGTATTAATTATGTATGTATGTGTATGTGTTCATATGTGTGTGTACATATATATATATATATATATATATTTTTTTTTTTTCCCCTATTCTGGGATTTAGGGAACCCAGAGATGCTCTACCACTGAGCTACATGCCCGGGTCTTTTTCTTATTTTAAGGTCTCACTAAGTTGCTCAGGTTGGACATTAAACTTGCAATCTTTCTGCATCAGCTTTTGGAGTTCCTGGGATTACAAATGTATGCCTCTGTGCCCGGCAGCTAATTATAAATTTTTAATAGAAAATATGTATGGAGGAATAGAAACAGCACTTTTTTTTCCCTTAAATGGAGTGTACCTCTAAACTGTCCCCATAATTTTTACAGAGACCCAAGCTCTCAGCTTATGAGGCTGCTGGCATTTAATGACTAAAGAGAAGACTCAGAAGTGGAAATGGCCATTGTCGTAGTCTTACAATTAGCATGCCAGGGTTCAAGTGCAAGAATACAGCTCAGGAACACTGCAACCCCTGGCCACTTAACCTTTCTCAACCCTGGAGAAAGGAGCTACCACCTGAGGTCTGGCCCTTCCGTAGCCTGGCCAAGGAGGTGGTACAAAGGCCCAGTCCATTCTGCCTGTTTTGGGACATCCCTGAAATGCCTTTCCACCTGGGTAAAGTCTTGGTTGACTACGCTGCAGTTCAAACTCTCTTCTGACCCATCCTGCTTCCTGCATTTGTGATAGATACTGTCTCTGCTCCCCAATAACCCTCCTTCACCCAAGACTGTCTTACAGTGTTCCAAGGGCCCCACCTGTTACCAGCCTTCCTCCCCCAGACATCCCATGGTCCCAAGTTCATCTAGTCTACATGACAGACTACTTCTTCCCGCAAATTAACAAGTGCCGTCCTGGCTCTGTACGTCAGACTTGGGAGCAAGATTCCCAAGAGTCTTCACACTTCCAGAGTGTTCAGGAATAAGGTTCCTATGGCAGCAATGGCAGATGGCCAGGTTGGCAGGTGCGGTGTCACCCCTCCCACAACTCCCCTCCCCCAAGCGCTAGGGCTCTTTGGGATTCTGGTGATCTGCTAGTGATGTCCTGATTCTATTGCATTCGACATGTCAAATTACTCTAGAAGGATATAGGAGCCAATGGTGCCTCCAGGAGCCAAAGGAGTAGGAAAAAAGGTGAGAGAAAAACAGAGAAGTTAAAGAAAGTGGCATAATATGATAAGCCAGAGAGGAGTGGGAAGAGGGGATTGAAAATGTCGTGAAACCAGTGGGAAGTTCCCAGGCTGCACAGGAGGAGCTGCCCTAGGTGGCATGAAGACAGCTCTTCTCTCAATCAGCGATGCCCCTGCCAGAGTAGGACACTGTATCTCTGACACCCTCAGAGGAAAGGGTGACTTTAGAAGTGAAAGTACTTCCCCCGTTAATTAGCATTCACAGAACCTTCTCAGTGTGCATTTTCTTCCCGGAATATACAAACCACTGATGCCTGTGACCGCTGGGGCACCCTGATGAGCTCTGGATTCACAGTCCAAGCCCCTGGGTTTTAGCCCCAGCCCTAGCACCCTGCCTGACCTTGGGACGGCTGCTTTGTTCCTTGGATCCTTGTTCCCTCATCTATATTCAGAATCAGTACTACCATTTGCAAAACCTTTAGAGTTTACACAGCATTTTTACAGGTATTATCTTATTTGATCACCTGAGCTTCAGATGGTGGGAATTATTTTTACATTTCAATTGAAGAAATTAAAGCAATCGGGTAGAGTCCAAGCCCTCCCAGCTCTGTCACCATACAAGGTAGCTATTCAATACAGAAAATAATATTTGGAGGTCACACAGCACATTTTTAATCTAGGGAGGACTGAAGGGCAGGGGTGGGAAGGTGGTGAGTTGGTGGGGGGGAGGGCGAAGCACAGAGATAGAAAGGGGAGCAAGCACAGCATTCCATTGCCCTCCCCTGTTCCGTTGCTTGGTGACAGGATGCCAGGGCAAACACGGACCAATGTGAAATATGCTAAGCTGCTCGGGCAATCTCCTGGGAGTGAAAGACAAAGACTGGATGGATGTCAGAGTTTACCTCCTCCCCAAGCCTTCTGGGCATGCCCCTCATGGTGGCTCTGCAGGATCTTCCCTTAACTCTTTTCTGTTTGCTCTTTTTTCCATGTAACTTGCTCTCCAGGTTCCGAATGGCTTATTTCCCGCATCCCAATTCACAAGAGCATCTTTCTAACTTACTGACATTTGTGCTTCACACAATCTGCCCATGGGCCCCGTCTCTCTGAGAGGCTGTAGGTATCACTGCAAAAAGGCAGGCTTCAAAGTTGGTTTACCTAATAATCCTGGAGATCAGTCAGCGTGTCCTTCCAGGTAAGAGGTGAATTGAGTAGCATTGCTACTCCTAGAAGGAACGTCCTAGGGAATCTCACTGGACTATTCCTCAAGCTCACAGAGTGGGCTGGCCTGACACAATCTTCTTCCTGACCATAGTTGACTGGTGCAGAGGTGAGCACATGACTCAAACTGGCCAATCAGCATCTCTTCTGAGAATTTAGACTTAAGACAAATAGAAGGCTAATTAGTCTTTACATGTGTCTAAAACTATAATATATACTGTCTGAATTGGTGGCCTGCCATAGTCTGCCATGGAGGTAGGAGGTGGAATGGAGGGGTGGGGAGAAAGAATGAGAGAGAGAATTGAAATGGACACTTGAACAGATAGAGTCAAAAGATGGTGTTGGGCTGTGGATATAGCTCAGTTGGTAGAGTGTGTACCTAGCACACACAAGGCCCTGGGTTCAATCCCCAGCACCATCAAAAAAAAAAAAAAAGAGAGAGAGAGATGGTGTAAAGAGATGCCACCCAAGGGCTTCCCAGGTATGGTTCTAGTCAGTTCCTCTCTGACCACATGCATGCTTTGAAGTTCTGCCTAGAATGAGGCTCTCTTATATCCTTAGAGTACATTCTTCCATTTTTCAACGTAGTTTCAGTGGGTTTCTAATATTGGAACTCAAGAGTATTAACCAACACATCCCCAAGGGGGTTCTCATCACATCATTGTTCTGTTCCCTTCCTCCCCACACCCAGCCTCTCAGAACCCCCAACTCCACCTGAACACACCCCCACCAGAAGTACACAGCCCTATAGGCTTCTCTCCAACTGTGCCAAATCACTTACTCTCTGATTGAAGTCCTTACAGTCTCAGGAGGTCCTTTCTTTAGTCTGATCCCTCTATTGAACAAGGTGCCTGCACGTGGCCCAACAGCCAGTCATTTCTGATTACACCCGCTTTTCAAAAGGTGCTTAATTTGCCCAAGGGAGTCTCCCTTGCTTTCCTAGGGAATGTGTTCCATTATGATAATTGACATCTGCTGGAATGTTCTGCCACCCTGGCTCTGGGCAGTACCCTTGATATAAATTTCTATCAGAAGGCAATGGGGGGTGGATTAGAGCGGGACCCTGTCTACAATGGTGCACACTCTCAGCTCTGCCCACAGTGGATCCTTTGCTTTTTCTACTTTGGTGATTTACAAGAGTGAGTTTCTTTACAGTATTTTCAGCAGTTCAGTGCCTGAAACATGGAATGATAATGTGATATCAAGCCTTAAGGCCTTGAGCTCTCAAAAGAGGGCTCTCTTTGGGGGGGGGGAATCTTTGTATTCACTGTTGATTACCTCTTGGGAAGTAAAGAAATGCACCACCAATTTGGGGCCAGAAAAACTTGGTTATAAAGATTGGTAGATGCAGGAAAATGAATCCCCAATTATAACAGAAAACTGGAAAGATCTTAGGTATGACCCAGGCCGTCACACCTATATGGTTCTCATTAATATGCTTTGCCCCTGTGTGACCAGAGTTCTATCTTAGGAGCCCCTCAACGGCAGTTACTAAAACACCACACAGAAAAGAGTTAGTAGGTCAGCCAATTAGACAAACCTGAGCCATTTAAGAAACAAACACCAAGCTTTAAAAGACCAGAAGATGGCTGGGTGTTGAGGTGCATGCCTATAATCTCAGTGGCTCAGGGGGCTGAGGCAGGACGATTGCAAATTCCAAGTCAGCCTCAGCAACTTAGCAAGACCCTATCTCAAAATAAAGTATAAAAAGGGCTGGAGATATGGCTCAGTGGTTAAGTGCCCCTGGGTTTCATCCATGGTGCAAAAGCAAATAAACAAACAGAAAACCATACAGGTAGATTGCAAACGTCCAAAACTTAAATCTTGCTTATTTTGTAACCAAGGAGGAATTGTTCTTTGCTTTTCTGTCCTGCACTGTGAACTTTGGACATGGATAGTTCTTCACAGAAGCATCTGAGAAGTCTAAATGCCAGCAACTTGGCACTCTAGGATATCTTTGGGTTCTGCCACTCACCTTGGAAAGGTCCACCAGGGTGTTGGCTTGGTCACTCAGCTTTCTCTGCTCCATCTTGACACTCCTCAGTCTGTGGGGAAGAGTTGGACAGAAAAAAGGTTTAGCCCCACTGGTAGATTCTACAGCTCTATCATTTCATCTGAGTTTGGACTTAGCATGGGGACCTTGAGCATGGGGACCAGTGGATAGAATCAAAGGGTTGTCAGGTCCCCAAGAAAGTAAACTCTTGTCTCCTTGCATGCTTGCCTTAAGTCACTGTAGTTTTCTTGCTATTTTCAGATTATTTCTCTGCTTGAAAGCCCTTGCTTATGCTGAATTTTCCACTCTGAACACTCTCAAGCATGCATTGTGTGTGTGTGTGTGTGTGTGTGTGTGTGTGTGTGTGTAAGGGAATGAGAAAGGTGGTGGAGGAGAAAGAGGGGAGGGACTTTTGCTCTTTCACCCTCTGCAGCAGCTGCCCACTGCCTGGTAGCTACAGTAAATGAATAGACTGCTTGGAGCCCCGTCCACCCTGGTGCTTGTGGAATGGAACAGACTGGATTTCTTCTGTGTCTCCTAGGTATATGAGAAGATGTGGACAGAGCTGCAGGTTCCCCCGACTTCCAGTCTGAGCATCTGAGGGCGGAGCTGCCCTGGAACTCACTGGTGGATGGCTTGGAGGAATTTCCTCTGGTGTTTCCTGACTTTGGCATGGTCAATCTTCTTTAGCAGCTTTGTGTGTTTATAGATTAGCCACGTTTCCCGAAGGACATTGGCTGCAGCATTCTTGATCTAAAGCAAAAGAAACAAAACAGGCTGCTATCAGGTTAATTTTCCTAGGTTTACGTAATATGTTTTCATGTCCGTTGCTATCGTCTACCTCCTAAGAAAACAATTCTGCAGTGATCTATTTTCTTAATCAAGATCATGGAACTCTGAGAAAAAATGATTAAAAGTCGTCTCTTATTAATCCTGTACTGGACACAATAGACTGGAGCTTAGAGTTGGGAGGCGTTTTTTTTTCCCCTTCTTAATTATTTCAGTACTGCCTCTCGACTGCTGTTGCTGCTGCTATATTTAGACAGACCTGCCTTAGCAAGACCTTGAGGCCCCGGGTACCTTTGAATAGATAAATATATGCCATTGCGGTCCTGGCATGCAGAGTGCCACATTCGACCTGAGATTTTCATTTAGTATACGGGGTACATTTCTTGGATTCAGAGAGTAAACGGATTTCCTATCAGTTGGGGATTTTAAAAGGTCTCTTTGAGGAAATGTCTTTCCCACCCATTGGAACTGGAAGTACCCATAAGTCCATTGTTTCCTTTCCTAAATGGCCCAAACCATTTACACAGTAATTTTACAAGTAAATGTCATTGGCAGAAAATGGAAATAATTTCAAAGCAATATCTGAAAGTCAGTGAAGATATTTAGGTGTGAAACGGGAGCTGCCTCCTTCCAAGGCTGGCTCCTTCACAGTGCTCTGCAGTCACACGTTTCCACATAGGACGCTGTCATCGGTTGACATGGAAACCACTGGTACCACCCGGCTCACGGCTGAACTGAGACATATCAATGGCATCCAGATGGCAAGGGACAAAGTTTTAATCCAAACACAGACATCTTCAGCAATTAGTAACAAGAGCATGGGAAAACATCCCTTATTAAGCGCAAGCTAAACAGATTTTTGATGAAGCATCTCCATTTCTGTCAACCATGCAAATGGGCACAGGTCCATGGGCCCAGGGCCCGGAAGTAAGTAGGCCAGCCTAGAAGAAATCAGGTTACTAGCCAGAAAGGATTTTAATAAAATTGGAGAATACAGACCTGCTTCTTCAGACTGACATCAACAGATGGGACGTTGTTAAAATACTGAGACGTGTGGGAAGGCCTAGAAGACATTGTTTTGCAGCCTGATAACTTTTGTGTGTGTATGCTTCAAAAATTTATTACTAAGACTGGATTATATTTTTCATTGGCGCTGAAGTGATGTTTTTAAAAGAACAGCTAAGTCTTCTCAGAAATGTCTAAGTGACATAAATATTGCTTTTTTCTGTTCAGTAAAAATCTCCAGTGGAAATGGCTTTAAATGATTTAATTGCCCACCTCTGGTGCTTTCTTGCCTGAAAGAGAACAGGTGCTGGTGAGCAGAGTCTAGAGACAATGGGTGTCCAGGGAATGACGGGGAAGCAGGGAGAGGATGGTCTCTGGAGCTCTGCTCAGGCTGGAGTGGACAGTGGACTCCTGGAAAAAGAGGTGACACTGGAGGGGAGTCTTTCCCCCAGCAAAACACATATTATTGCTGTCCTTTTGCAGGGACATGGGGCAGGGTACGATTTGATATGTGATTTCTTAGTTTCCATGGGTTCTTGGCTTCTAAGGAAAGTCTCAAAGAGAGAAGGGAAGAACCCCCGCCGTAGGTATATTACTCAGCCATAAAAAAGAATGAAATTTTCACATTTGCCAGTAAATGGATGGAAATGGAGACTATCATGCTAGTGAAATAAGCCAATTCCAAAAAACCAAAGGCTGAACATTCTTTCTGATATGCAGATGCTGACTCACAATAGGCAGGAGGGGAGGTTCACGAGAATGGGGTGGGGTGTGGGGGGAAGGGAGAGGGGATGGGAATGGGAAAGACAGAATGAATCAGACATAACTTTCCTGTGTTCATATATGAATACATGACCAGTGTAGCTCCACCTCATGTACAACCATAAGAATGGGAAGTTATACTCTGTGTATATATGATATGTCAAAATACACTACTGTCATGTATAACTAAAAAGAACAAGGAAAAAAAAAAAAACCCAACCAATCAAACAAACAAAAAAACCACCTGCCATAACCTTTACAAGGAATGGCAGAATCCAGAGACTCAAGTTGCCTCTTTGGAACACTGATAGAGCCACAGAATGTCAAAGTTGAAAGGCCTCTGACAATGTTCTGCAGTGCTGGTGGAGAACATTTGAAATGAGAAAGCCTGCAGGTTCTACCAATTATTGAGCAGTTCAGAAGCAAATGCTTAATTACCCATAAGATGAGAATACGTCCTTACCTTAAGGGTTGCTAAGAGGCCCAAATGAGGCAATACTGCTGGTGCTAATGTTGCCGAGGACAACAGCTAATGTTTGTCAGGTGCCCAGCGCAGGTCTGAGTACTTCCTGTGCATAAACTCACTGCATCCTCACAACCACCCTATCTAGCTGGAACTAATATCATTCTCATTTTATAAATAAAGAAATTGATGCTACCAGGCACGCTGGCTCATGCCTGTGATCCCAACAGCTTGGGAGGCTGAGGCAGGAGAATCAAGAGTTCAAAGCCAAGCCAGGCATGGTGGCACATGCCTGTAATCCCAGCACTTTGGGAGGATGAGACAGGAGAATCGTGAGTTCAAAGTCAGCTTCAGCAGCGGCGAGGCACTAAGCAACTCAGTGAGACCCTGTCTCTAAATAAAACACAAAATAGGGCTGGGGATGTGGCTCAGTGGTCCAGTGCCCCTGAGTTCAATCCCTGGTAGAAAAAAAAAAAAAGTTCAAAGCCAGCCTCAGTAACTTAGTGAGATCCTGTCTCAAAATAAAATATATTTTTTAAAAAGGGATGGGAATGTGGCTCAGAGGTTAAATGACCCTGGGTTCAATTCCAGGTACCAAAAAAACAAAAACAAACAAACAAAAAAACTGATGTCAGGTGTGGTGGCGCATGCCTATAATCCCTCAGCAAGCTGAGGTAGGAGGATCACGAGTGTGAGGCCAGTCTCAGCAACTTAGCGAAGCCCTAAGCTACTTAGACCCTATCTCAAAATTTTTAAAAAATAGTAGGGGATGGGGGTGTAGTTTAGTAGTAAAGCTCCCCTGGGTTCAATCCCCAGTACCAAAAAAAAAAAAAAAAAAAGACAGACTAGAAACATAAAGCTATCAATGGCAAATGGAGTCAATGTGAATTTGAGTGCTATATAAATTATAAAGTGCCAAACAGATATTAGTTATTATCATCCAACTCAACAGCCCCACCCCACACACACTTAAAATAGAAGGAAACTGCTTCAGAGATGGAATGTGAGGCCAGAATCACGCAACTAGCTCATGGCCAAGTCAAAATAAGAGCCAGGTCCAAGAGATGCATAAGGTTTTCATGTGGCCTGAAGGAAGACCTGACTGGATTGCACCATTACACAAAAGAAATGATTTCCTGTTTCCTAGGATCAAGGGATTGGAAAGGACATTAGTTTGTTTTTTGTTTAATTTAATCACCGTGGCCCTCACTTAGCAACACAGCAGAACATGGAGTCTGGGTCCTGCACTTAACTTCAGCCCAAATGGAAGACACCGCAGTCACAGAGCAGCCCGGGCAGCTGAGAAGCGGCCCCATCATCTTTATGGGTTTGAACAGGAGGCCTCTGCATATTCAGGAAAGTGATGTTAAATGCAAGCCCTTGTGCTGACTGAAATTAATTGCTAGCAAACAGCCTGGCACAAATCTAAGTAGATCAATATCTGTAAGAAAAAAGAAATAGGCTTTTAACTGCACTATGCTTTCCCAGGTAGACAGCAGACGCTATTGTGACCAGGACTGTCTCTCTCCAATTCACCTGTCTGATTGCTCTGAGCATCATCCATCTGGGTGGGAAGCAGACAAGGGCGTGTGCCCCTTCTGGGACACGCTGAGCTTCTACAGGGCTCCATACACCCTTCCCTGATGGAAGCTTGGGTACCCTGGGGGCTCTCATAGTGGACAGGGACTCCAGACCCAAAAGATGTTCCCAGGATGCAGGAAGCATAGTGGGAGGCACAAGGCTCGAGATGAAGCAACAAACTAGCTAGGACTGTGTAAGGTTGGCCATGATCAGACGGGTTTGGATGGATTCAAAGATGGTGAGGACCCTCCATGCTTGGAAAGCCATTTATCTGGCCTTCAACCCCCTAAGCACATAGGCTGTTTCCTTTGAGCCCATAGGTTCTTTAGCCCCTCACCCCCAAATTGATGCTTTCATTCTGATTAGAGATGGCTCCATGAGCTACATACTTTAGAAAGAACTCTGAGATTAGTGGTCCTGGGTACAAAAGTGGTCCAACTAAGATCTTGCAAATGACAGTGACAGCTATCATTTACTGAGCACTTGCTATGTGCCAGGCTCTGTGCTAAACATTGGATTCTGCACTGTTTCACTAACCCCCCAAAAGACTCAACAAATAGATGGGCTTATTAACTCTACCTTGGATCCATTGCTCAACTCTCTGAGACTCACTTTCCTTATTCATTCCTTCAAAGAACATTTAATGAGCATTTACAATGGGCCAGACACTGTTCTAGGAAGAGAGAATACTGCTATGAACCAATTAGTAACATTCTCACGCTTGTGGAATTTCTAATCTCATGGAAGAGACAGTATGCAATTTGTAACATAGTATCAGATAATAAATGCTTCAAAGAAAAATAAAGCAGTGCACCTAGAGCTGGAGTGTTGCAAGTTCTATTGATCACTGAAATGGGTTTGTTGTGTTGATTGGATGAGGACACACAATACTTAGCACAGAGCCTGGCTACAATGTTCCTCAATACATCGTTGCTTTATCATGTTCTCTGTCCAATAAATGTCAACTTCTTTCCCTCTCATCTCCCCAACTCCTAACAAAAGAAATGCAACAGAACACAAGTCTGTTTCCTGAGCTCTTGGCCATGCCATTCCATGTCAAGGGATTGCTTGGGCCACCTCTCTGCCAAGATAACCTGCCACTTGTATCTCAGAGGGGCTGTGGGTTGCAGGAAGAACACACAGGGCAGAAGTTCCAGGGGTATCAAAGGAGCCCCCTTTTTGGGCACCCCTTTTCCCCAGCAGTCACAGGCTCCCCAGAGAGCCCTGGGAGAGTAATTCCAAGAGTCCCAGTGGTGGACCCACAGGAAGAAATCACTAGCATGTCCCTCATGTGGCCAGGAACTTCACAGGGAAGAGCGTTCTACAGTCTCAAGCAGTTACAAAGGTTGAACCCACGCTAACTGAGCAACAGTCAGTACCGCTATGAGAAAGCCTGCAGGCCAGCAGGTGTCCACACACTTCACTGGAGGTGTCCATCACACACAGAACCGGAAAGGGGGACCTCTCCCTCTTTCCCATCTGTGGAGCCCACTGTCACCCCCACAGACTTCCTGCTGGCTTCCTGAGGCTGCCCTCTCTTTCATCACCTGCTCACACCTCCTCTCTTTCCTCCCCCCTTATATTCCACACTCCTTGCCTCACGGGAGGGAGGAGGGTTCCACCTCCGTGACTGACGGGAAATTGGAGGATGGAGGGGGGAGAGGCGGAGAGGAGATATATTTCTGTGGTTCAAAGTTGGAGTTTGAAGCTCTCCCCATAGCAACCTGGTAATGAATGGTGGATAATTTCATAATGCTCTCAATGTGGTGCTTAACTAGTTTGAAGTTAAACTTGTTTTTCTCTCCAGCATGGCTGGGACCCTAACCACCATGTGACTGTCCTGGAAAACCTGTTGGGTTGTGGCTGGAGAGCAGTTGCCCTCTTGAGAATAAACTGGATCTGAGATAGGCTCCAGCTAGCTGCATATGGCTTAGGCGTCCCCTCTTCTCTGTCTGGAACTGAGTGTTCTTATCTGGGTTGGACCTGATCATCCCCAAGGATCCTTCCAACTCCACCACACAATGTTTCTGCAACTGCTGTTAAAGATACACTGTGCCCCATCTGTCTGGGACAGAACCTTTGTGGGAGATATAATTTGCAATCCTCTTTTGAGAAGAATTAGCATCCCTGATAACTATTTGATTGATTAATGGATTTTAAAGCCATAAAGACTTATTCTGGGAATCTATGCCTAGGCCCAACCAGCTATGGGTTGTCCATCTAGAGTCCTTTAGCCGGACTTCCTATATTTGGTATAACAATGATAACCATTGCTTTTTCCTATGAAATATCCCTACTAAGAGTAAATCTTTGAATTAGCCTACTGAAGAACTTTTTTCCTAGCAAGACTATGATAAAAATTTGACAGCAATCTGTAATTAAAGTTTTCTTTATCACCATTAGGCACATAATAGGGGGCTATGAAAGGTGTTTGAGGGGGTGGTGGTATCTTCAGAGCTCAAGCACAGTCTGAGATCCACAGGGAAGCAAAGTGCAGGATGACTGTTGTAAAGGAGCCCCAAAGGAGGAGAGAAGGTAGCAAGCTCTTGTGATAGTATAAGACTGGAAAGACGGCAGATTTAGGATAGGGGAAGGGGCCCTGGAGAGGCCACTGTGCCCAAACAGCTATGGCAAGGTCGAATCAGGCTTGGAAACTGTTCAGTCCTCTGGTGGGGTCCAGGGCACTGAGATGTCAGAGCTGGCTCAAAGTCTGGACCTTGGAGAAACGGCTATGTCATTAGCAGATCAGAGAAGTCAGTGGGAGAAACTGGGTTTGGAGAAGTCACAAGTTTGGTTTTACTCATTAATTTTGTGAGAGGTGTACTTAGATGAGGTCTTTGGGGCAAGGAACCCTTCAGCAAAGAGAAGGAGGGGTGATCCTGAACGAGTCACACACACCCTAAAGTAGGCCCACCTAATGGTCTTAGTGGAGGGTAGCAGCAGCTACACAGGAATCTCCTGTCCACGGCACCTGTGATGCCAAGAGGGTCCATGGTAGCTCACCCTGCCATGTTCTCTGAGGGCAGTCAGTCACCAAAAGTTCATTATAAGGGCAAGGACTCCCTCTTACCCATTGTAGCGTACCCAGAGACACCAGGGAGCGACCTCTTATATGTGTGTTCATTACAGAAAACAAACATGGAGGAGCTCTGCGTGGGAAAAAGATGGTGCTCTAGGACCTCCGCGGCCTCTCTGTGTGTCATCTACTTACATATTATCTAGTAGCCCAGAGGTTAGCATTAGTTGTAATTATAGAATAACTGGAAGTGACACTGCTATGTCAGTGTGGGAAGAGCTGATGGCATTAAATACAGAAATGACGCTGCCACCAGGCTTGATGAGTTATACAAGTGAAAGAAGAGAAAAGCCATGGGATTTGGGGAAACCAGAAGTGAGCTCTTCCCCTGTGCTACTCAACCTCCTCACATCCCCATAAGAAAACCAGTGCAAATAGTGCCACTTTAATGGCAAATGGGGGGATGCATTAACGCTAGAGAAATTAGAGCATTTTTATGAGTCATTGATAATTCCTTCTTTTCTTTTTGCTTAGATGTTTGGAGAATTAAGGTCACATGTACTTTTAAGGGATTTTGCTTTTATCTGGTAAATCTACTAATTGTCTGCTCCTAAGAGGTTTGCAATATGTCACTATCAGCTTCTTCCACATTTTAGCTTTCCCCAAGAATTCACTGGGATCTTACATATGGACTAAACCTAGCATCTCTTTGACCCACGAACCACTCCAGCTGAATACAAAGGCCATTTGGAGAGGACCGAGGATAGGCCCGGACCCCAGGGGAAGAAAGATGGGCTTGTCTAGTGGACAGGTTGAAGTAAACTCCAACCACAGGAGGCCAGGGATGTATCCTGCTTCATTTCAATTAAGGTTATATGAAAGAACCTTTGGAAGTCCCTGTCCTGCCAGCTTTTGAAAATCTCTCTGTATGAATCCTCCCTTTTGTGTTGTTTATTTCTCTGGGAAAAGGTATTAGCTATTAAAGGAACATTTCAACAGATTTAAGTGTTCTCAGAAAAGTGAAATGTTATTCGATTAAGAAGGCACCTTGCACTCATGGATGAGCAATAAATATTTGAGGATTTGATTTTCAGTCCTGCTTTTCAAGAAGCAAGTGGACTTGAAGAGGGTTTTAGAGAATTATTTTTTGAAAGATTGAAATTAGCAACCACAACTTCATCTCCTTCCACAATTATATTGCAGAAAAAATTTGTTTATTTTCCCGGCATATGAGAGCTGGTTTTCCTGGGCTTTACTTTCCTCTGGCGTCTGATTTACTGGGTAAAAAATGGAGAGGATAAAGGAATAACATGACGAAGTATATTCTTGCTTTTAAAAAGCAAACCAGAATATACAGAGAGCCTGTTAATGTCTCTGCTTCTTGGTAAATAACTTCTGAGAAGGTCTTGGAGGCAAAAAATCTCTCTCCCCTCACTCCTGTATGTGGTTTCAATATAGGGAAACATCCGGCTAATAGAAGCAAGTATTTTTGCATTCAGTTTTCCAATAATGTTAGAAATTTCCTCAGTACCAATCATGCCTTTGACACGTGTACCACAGGGGGGCTGAAGAAGAGGGGCTTGGTCGTAGGGTTCCACATGAAGCTCAGCAGGTCCTACAATGGACACAGCAGTGATGGCTGCCATCTTAATGCATCTAATGATGTTTTCTTTTGTGCAGCTGGTAGCTCAGGACTGTGATGTACCTTGCATGACCATTTGCATGTCAACAGCACAGGGATATTTGCTTGTCCCTGTTCCTTTTAACATCTGTGGTGGCTCTTTAAAGAATCCAATAAATGTGATCAAAGACCAAACAATCGAACGCCATAAATAATTCTGCTGAGAAACTGGAGAGGCCTTGGCAACTACACGTTCCCCCTCTGCCTTCTGGAAAAGCCCACTTGCTGCTCTGTCATTCTCTGGCTCTTTTTGTTCTCCCTTCCTGCCTTTGTCTCTATTTCTAACACATTTTTTTTTTTTTTTTACTGCTTTGCAACATTAATCGCTGAATATTTTCTCTAGCTTTCAAAAACTCAAATTGATATGTGGGATTGCTCATGGATCCCTTACCCCACTGGAGTCCTAAATGAGACAGAGTTACTAGGGAGGCGGAGACCCTGCCACAGGATTTTAGTTCTCTCTGGTCTCAGGAAGAGGAGAGTCTTGCAGGAAATCATCTTCCTGACCTTGGTTCAGGCTGCAGTTCTAAAGAATCTTCCATAAAAGCTGTCATTAAATAAACAGCTCCTGCCTAGCTCATTTGGCCCGCTGTTATCCTGGAAGGCTCATTTCTGTCTCTTCTAAATGAGCCTTCTCTTCTCTCACAATTCAGTGGGGTATCAGATTTTTAGCAGCTAAATGAGCTCCCCATTCCTGCATATTTTCAGTTTTTCATCCTTCTTAACCACTTTCATAAGGGTACGAGTGAGAAACATTATCTGGAAAACCCAAAAGGGGAAAATTGGATCATGACGTTCTGATGAACAATATTTAGGAATATGGGCTCTACTGGAATGATCATTTTAAGTGATTTTTTTAAAAAAAGGATTCAATTTAGATACATTTTCAATATAGTTTCAAGATTCTCTATTTCCCTTTCTAATGAGAATCATGAAAATATTTGAGCATAAACAAAACATCATGCTGGGTGATTTATTTGGCACCAGTAGGCAAGGGGGCGGGTTATATCATAGTATGTTATTGATCTAATTATCAGGAAGATTATTTGGTTGCCTGAGCCATGCACAGTGATTTAATGGAAGACAGGAGCCTGGTGCATTCAGACATTGAGTCCATCATGTGGAAGTTGTTCGTCTGTGCCTGGGGCTCCCTTGACACTCCATTTAAAAGTGTGACCCTAATCCATACCATGTGACCATCTTCTTTTGAATTGGCTTCCACTTTGGTTATGAAGTTCCCCTTCATAAGACATGGATGAGTGACATCTTACCCGTTTGGTGAGCTGAGTATCCATCATGAAGTTGTGAACATGTTTCTCGGCTTTGGTGAGTTCCAGCTTTCGAGCCACCACAGCCACCACGAGAGCAGTGCAGCCTGCGCCCTGTGGGGGGACATCAAGAGGACCAGGGGTGAGAGAGCACATCATTCAGAGGCAAGGTGCAAGACTCTGTCCACACAAGCTCTCTGGCTGGACAAGACCGAGCCACCTATACTGTCAAAACCTGCAGAGCCTTCATGTCTCCACCCAAGGAATCTGCAGTGCCTGTTGGTTGGTGCTCCAGAGTTAACCCTTGGGAGAAGGAGTTTTCTTAGAACTAACCAGATCTTAATGCTGTATGGAGCTGAGGCTTTGGGGAATTAAACCAGTGGATAATCACCAAGTCCCCTGCCAAAGTGTGCAGTGCAGCAGGAGACAGAGGATTCAGCATACACAGGTGTTCGTGGCCTCCTGCATGCCCTAAGCCTACTGCCCTCTCTGGCCCAGTAGGCCCAGAAAGAAGGAAGGCCACACATAAACTGCAAATGTGGAGCAACACCATGGCTGTGTGTTTTCCTGAAGATAATCAAATGAAGAGGCAATACACTTTCCCCAAAGATTGTCTCCCAGAGGGAACAGTGGTTGGCACTAAACGATCATGTCTGTTCCATAGCTGAGTCTTTTTACCTGAAGGTGTAGGCTGTGACTCAGCACAAGGGATGGGTTCTCTCTTGCTTTCACCAGGAGGCTCATGAATTCACCATGCAGAGGTTCAAAAGATGACAACACTTCTGCCTACGACCAGGGTTTAAGTGAACCTGCAGGAGACCCTTAGAATTTTCCAGAATAATGTTCCTAATCTGCTCAGGTTGGAGGAAAGCATGGAAGAATGTGAGCAGAAGAGCAGGGTTTTACTGAGCCACAGAATGGCAGAGTTCTCTTCCTCCCTCCTAATCCTTCGGTGCACACTGGACCAAGGAATGAGCAGGAAAAAGGAAATGGCACATTCCAACATACTCCAGATGGGTTT
Source organism: Geosciurus inauris (assembly GCA_004024805.1). Lineage (NCBI taxonomy): Eukaryota > Metazoa > Chordata > Mammalia > Rodentia > Sciuridae > Geosciurus > Geosciurus inauris. The sequence continues at coordinate 9,993 of PVHX01002597.1, read as the reverse complement.
TTAAATGTTCTTCCCTGTGCTTCTGAGTTGGCCTGCCAGCACTGGGGGAGGGAGGGAGAAGATCATCAAAATACCCCCCCGACCCCCCAGTTCTCTGGTGGCAGTGGAAGTCAGCCTCGTCCTTGGCAAGAGAGGACTGTCCTCAGAGACTTCTCCCTGAACACTGGCATTGCCCTGACCGCTACTTATGTAAAGAGATGATGAATTTATCAAAGCCAAAATGTGATCCTCTAGATGCCAAATAGTAATCCCAGTTTCAACACTAAAACACAGAGCCCACAGCCCAGTTTAGCAGATTGAGGTCCCTGGATTAAAGAAATCCATCAGTGACATTTTGATTCATCAGGTCTAATCTAATGAAATGTATGAGAAGTGAACATTTTGGCTACTTTTTTTTTTTTCTTTGCTTTGCTTTGTTTTGTTTTGTTTTCGAGACAGGGTCTCACTAAAATGCCCAGGCTAGCCTTGAACTTGGGATCCTCTACTGGGATTGCTGGTATGCACCACCATGCCTGGCTAACAAGAATGTTGTTCAAAGGCACTGTAATCTGCTGCAGAGTTGGGAGGGTCACCCATGGGCGGATCAGTTCCTGTTCTCTCCCTGGCTATCTCTTTCTCTCTTTTCCTATGGCTGACAGAGGCTGGCTCATGTGAGGGGTCAACATGGCTGGAGTTGGTGATTTCTCCTACTTTCCTGCAAGGGTTTCCATTAAAACAATCCAGTGTTTCTTGGTGCACTTGGTAGCCCACTTTTGAGTACAGCAAAGTGAAAAGATCTGAGTCTGTGTGAACTTTCCTTTTCTGACCTCATTTTCCTCCTTTGTTCAGGGACGGCTGAGTTTTCTTGGCATCTGTGACTCACAGGAGACTGTGCCCAATTTTCAGAGCCTATGGTCAGTTGGGCAGCCTGGTCTATAGCTGTAATCAATTTAGCCAGGCCTCCAAAAGCAAAAAATAGCTTAAAAGAAGATGTCCTAGAGGGAGGATGTGTGTTCCCTTTCCCCTCAACCAGACTCAGTATCATATCTTGCCTTTATGTGGAGTTCCAAAAGCACTTTGGGCCAAAAGCCCCAAAAAAGGAATATATCATAATGTTAAAAATGGAACATCCGCTGGAGAGGGTTCTCCCAAGGCTCTGTTCTCCATCTCTCTGGGTCCAGGCAAAATTTCACTTAAGTCATCCCTGAAAGCTAGGGGCACAATGGCCAAAGAAGAGTCTCACTGTTTACCATGACACCTTTGGAATTTCATCAAAACAAGTATCCACCATCTCAAATTCTCAGGGTCTCTGCAGAGTGCTCTATGGTCCTTGCCATGGTCTATAGCCTACCTGGTTGAAAACAAGGGACTTCTAATAAGCCAAAGTGTTTAAACTAAAGAATTATCTGTCTCAAATGAGAAAGATAAATTTCTGCATAGAGGCAGGGAGGTAGACCAAATCACATTTCCCAACTTATTTCAACTTAAAAGATGCCAAGACTCTCTTGAGAACATTTCTCTGGAGGATGCTGCCTTCTTGACTCCTAATCTCAACTTGAATAGATAGCAATAAATACTTGCAATTTTATTTTTCTATTAGCTAATCCATTGTCTGGATGTAATTAAGGAGGTCACCAATAATGATGCTAAACCTAATCATTTCCATTAAGAGGCAACCTTGTCAAGATGGAGTCAGATGCCAGCAGTCTTCAGAAAGCAAGTGATGGGCAGAGTCATGAGATCCAGGTTACTGGTCCTATGTGAGAATAGGGCAAGGGTGGAGGGATAGAAGACCAAGAGGTGGATGAGAAGAGAGGATGAAGGAAGGGAAGGAGCAGAGGGAAAGGAGGAGGATTCAAGGAGAGATGGAGAATAAAACTGGAAACAAGTCGTGCCACATCCTGAACAGTAAGTGTCAGAAGATGGAAAAAGAGAAGGAGGAGGTCAGGAAATAAGGCAAAAAGGATAGGCTAGTGGGAGTGAGAGAGGAAGGATGGAAGCAAGGAGCCTAAGACTTGAATCAGAACTGAAGGGTCAGTTTTGACTTTTTAGAGGAAATAAAGAAAGTGCCATAGGACCCAGTCCTCTCCCAGTCTAAGGATCACCTATCACCCTTGTTCCTTTTAGGATTATGGGCCTTTTGACTTCGATGAGCTTATCCATCTGACAGGACCATGCTAGCTACCTGGGAGTATAACATGGCTGTGATGCAGCTTGCCTTTATGAGATGAACAGCCAAGGGCCTGGTTAATTGTAGCACGTGAGAGCTCATGCTATCTGTCCTACTGTGGGGTGGTAATGGTAGCCAGTGGACAGAGCAGGCATGTGAAGAGAGGGTGGAGTGGGGCAGGAAAGGTGAGAAGTTGCTAGCCCAACTTCCACGGGGTCAGATTGGGGGACAATCCGTGACAATCCATGACTCAGTCTTTTGCCTTCAGATGTGCCAAGTCTTGAATCACAGTTGACATCAACTGGATTCCCTGAGTCTGTTCTGCCCAACTCCTATTCCCACGATGGGGGTGGGAGGGCCCACTACCCAGATGAGGCACCTGGGTGAGCAGGGGGCACAGAGTGAGTGGAAAGGGTGTCTGGCAGAGGTAACATGCCTAAGTCATCCATAGATTCAGACCCAAATCTGGATTCTGACTCCTCCACACCAGTCCTCTTACTTCTTGTTTCCAAGAAACATTTCCAGCTGGAAAATCTTAGAAGCTGGAAAAACAAGTATCCCAAGGGGAAAAGTATGAAGCGTTCTTAACTAAAGAAGCATAAAATAAAATAAAACATAAATGAAAGTGACAAATGGAGGAGGAAAGCTGGGAGGATTTACAGTTGGATTCTGTTGCGGCAACAGATTCCACGTAACAACTAAAATAACATCAACCGGTTTGAAACCAAGGTGTTTCGGCAGAGGCGCATCTAAAACTGACATTAAGCAGATGTCTCCCTGAGCCCTTTTGGTACTCTTCCCAAAATGACTCAATTTCTGCTACCTTCTATTTCATCATCCTTTCCTGTTGCAGTTCAAAGAGACATCTCTCATGAAGCCACCAGGAAAAAGCTCAGCATCCTCACAGACACACTGGGAACTTTCGTCTATTTGTTCTTAACTCATGAAGAGTCCAGAGGGTGTCCAGCTTTAGGAAGTGGTTCTACTGAAACCAAGGTACCACCAAGCAGATTTGGGGGTCCTATGGTCTCCCAAGATGCCTGCAGAACCAGAAGACCAAAGTTACATCATCATTTCCTGTACTGGTTACTGAATATGGACAGCTTTCCCTCTCCTATTGTAACTTATCCTGAAGATCCTGTATAGAAGGATGCTGGACTTCAATGTATCTGCATTTGTGGGTGAACGGTCTCAAACACATCAGGCCTGTGCCAGCAATGTCAAGTTGTCCAGACAATTATATACCCTGCCTAATGGTTGATAATTACACTGTTACTGGGTTTGCCAAGAGAAAACAATGATTAAGACCATTTACAGCCTGCACACACAAATCCTTCAGTTTCCTTCCCGAGCAGGCCTTGCCTTGGCCTTTGTGGTGTCCATGGCAACCAAACAGGAAGCCCTACCTCTAGTCAAGGCACTTGCAATAATAATCCAGAGATATACATCCTGTTGGGGGAAGGGGTCCTCAGCAATATAAACCCCTCAAAGGAGTGACTCAGCTGGAAAGTCATATTGGATGGGAAAAAGCCACCAGGGTTCCAGGGTGAGCAGCAGACTTTAATTTGGGTAAAAACGTTTGACGATGAGCCGGTTGCAGTGGCACATATTTGTAATTCCAGCTCCTAGGGAGGTTGAGACAGGAAGATCACAAGTTCAAGGCCAGACTTAGCATCTCAAATGAAACCCTGACTCAAAATAGAAAAAAAGAAAATGCTGGAGGTAGAGCTCAGCAGCAGAGCACCTCTGGGTTCAATCCCTGGTACAAAAACAAAACAAGACAACAACAAAAACTGACAATGGATAGGGAAAGCCTCCCTGTGTCTGTATTTTGAAAGGTACATATTCATGCAGTTGGGCTTTGTGGAGAAAGAGAAGATGAAAGGCCTGTGCTGGATTTTAATTTGGGAGGTGGGTATGGGTTCCTTCACTTGTTAGTTCTTTCCACTTTGACCCCACCTCAATCCACAAGGAACAGGCATTTCCTTCTAAGGAGTGCAGTGTACCCAGGCAGCCATAGAAGGTTCTGGGAGACAGAGCAGTCGGACTGCAGACCACTCCCCAAGGAGAGGCAGGATTCGGCCAGGGGTTTTTCCTGAGTTTTTCTCTGCTCTTTGTCAGAACTGAAGACAGGAGATTGCAGAGTCAAGGAGCCAGGGAAACGGCAAGGGTCAGCTTCTTTGATGGAGCATGGTTCCATGCTGAGAGGGAGAAGGGCTGGTATTTAAAAATAATAGAGGCTCCCAGCAAGGTCCATCCACTTATTGGCAGCCTGGCTCTAAGCGGCCCTGCCAGAGAGCTGGGTCTGAGGCACAAAGCCCACGCCCCGGGAGCAGCACTCAGAAGGAAAGATTTGGCCTTCAGGTGGCATTTCATTCCTTTCTGGTAGGAAGAATCTTTCCCCGGTTTCCTGGTGACAGTTGGGGCTGTGCCAGACAGACTCCTACTAAAGGATGGGAGGTGTTTGTTCTAAAGTCTTACACTTACCCGTGATTTACCCTAGCCCCAGTGCTAGGCCTTTGGTCATTAATGGTTTTTTCAGGGCTGCCTGCTAATGTGGGCCTGCCCTGAATTAGAGTCAGGAAAGAGGAGAAAACTGTGCCCACTGCCCCAGGGCCTCCTCTATTCCCAGTGACCAGAGGCTGGCTGCCCTGTCCATCATAATCAGCCCCATGAGGCCACCAGGCTGAGGAGGTTAAGGAGCAGGGACGGGTCCCATAATCAACTGGAACCCTGCAGGAAGAGCTGGGCTCTCCCTACTGCAGAAAGGAGTCACTGATCTCAACAGAAAGAGAGTCTGTCCTGTCTCTTGGGAGCAACGGGGGTGAGGAATGAGATCGGAGGGAGCTCTGAAAGGAAGGATGCTCAGAGCAGCAGGAGCAGGGTGCACAGCAAGGTTGTCCTGGGGAGAGCTGGAGCATGTGACTTGGAAGCCCTAAATGTCCAATCCATCTTCTTGCCCCCAATGCCACCCCCAATGCCTCCCTGGCTTAGATGTGTACCTTTCTCGTCCAGCCCTGGTTTTCTCTCCTGAAAAGAGTGTCTCCTCACTGACCCCTATGACGGAGGTCAAAGGGCCGTGGCTACCTGTCTCGCACCCAAAGCACACACAAAGCTCTTGAGATGGGGACACTGAGGATGCCACCAATACTGACCAAGTGCATGGCTTTTCATGATTTACCAAGCACTTTCACATAAATTCTTTCATCTGGGCCTCACAGCAAGCCAGCAAGGAGGACAGGGCAGATCCTCCATCTCTACCTTACCCTGGAGAGTGCAAGGTTCAACAGGTGAGCCCCTGGTCTGGCGTCCACAGTGAGGGACCACAGTGCAAATTCAGACCCCACTTCTCACTTTCCCACACACACCGTGATATAATGGCCCCTATAATGGGCCAGACCCATGTGCCTCCCAGAGAATGTGTTGGGGTGGGGCTAGCAGGGGCAATTGGCCAGGAGAAATATACCTTGGGCACCAGGGGATGGGGTGAGTCTTGCCAGATGCCAGTGTTGGAAAGGACTTGGCACTCAGAGTCTAGCACCTCTATAGGTCAAGAGCTGACCCAGGGCCATGTGGCCAAACCAGGACCCAAGCTGGTGGCCAACACAGTCTGGGACACAGGTCCCTTCAGGCTGGTTCAATGCATTCTCCCCAATCCCTGCTTCCATGAATTCCAGGTGAAATTGATTCAAAATGGTGCCAAGGCCTGTGGGACTCGGTGGGACAGGAAGGAGGATAGTGAACTGCAAGCTCTGATACTCACTGGAGGTGACTAGAGGCCCAGCAGTGACCAGCTTCCCCCAGCCCATTTTGAGGCGGGCTATGAAGAGACCATGAACTATCAGAAACCAGGACTTCATTCCTACCTTAGCAAAGTAAGTGGACAAGTGAGAAACCCCTGCGGATTGCACATCTGCCTTTTGATGTGCAGGGGGACAGGCATGCAGGCCTGGTAACCAGCAGCTACCCCCACACACCCCAGTTTGGAAGGTCCTTCTGTGTTTTAGTAAAGGGTTCTGCTCTTTGGCACACTTTGAGGGTAGGGTCGTGGGCAGAGGTGGGTACTCACCATGATGCCAGTGAGAAGACAGACACCTTTCCCACAGTATGTGTGGGGCACCATGTCCCCATAACCAATGGAAAGGAATGTGATGGAGATGAGCCACATGGCCCCCAGAAAGTTACTAGTTACGTCCTGCTGGTCATGGTACCTGCCAAAGGGAAGACAGGAGTTAGTCGATGTAACTGTCACAGCCAGGAGTAGAGGCTGCACACGAACCTAGAGAGGGGAAGGAAATGAGATACGTTGCTAAGGAGGACGCAGCAGCAAGGGTGACACACACAGTTCTTTAGGCGGCCGAAGATGCTGCTGCTGCTGTGACCACCTAGGTTCTGCCTGCAGCTACCAGGTCCTCCAGTTTCCCCCTCTCCCATTTGCCACCAGCCAGGTCCCAGAGGCAAAATGTCTTGTCATGATTTGTTCCACATCGCAGACATCTTTTTAGTGTCGATAGGACAGCTTTGGATGAAATCATGCAGTCATAAAATTTAAATTCTCCCCTCCAAGCCGACAGTCGAAATGTATGTGGATGTGATTAATCTGAAATCACAAGCTCTTGAACAGGCAAACTGTCAAAAAAAAAAAAAAATCACCAAACACAGTTAGTGATTTCCCCTAAGAAAGCTGATGAATTCCAGGGCTGGCATCTCCCGTGTATCTGAAGGGAGGCTGCGGGGGCCAGAACACTCCTCGAGCTGCCTCTAGGAAGGGCTTCTGGGGTGCCCACAAAACCACAGAGAGGCTGAGCTAGTCAAGGTCTCATGGCTTCCCTGTCTTGGGAAGAACCATCTGGAAACATGCAACCACCATTTCCTCTGCCTGAATGCCTATGCTATCTGTTGTTTTCCTCCGCCCTCGGGGGCTCTCAGCCCACGAGAGGGTATTGACAAGGATGCACACATTTACAGAAGGGCACAGTAAGTGAGTGGATGAGGCACCTTGGAGACAGAGGAGAGAGGTTCATGAACTTGACCCAAACACACCAGGGTTAATCAGAGAAGGTGCCCACTATGTATATATGTCCTACTTCAAAAATTTAGGTGTTACCACTGTGATGGTATTGAGGGGTGGGGTCCTTAAGAGATAATGGAGCCATGAAGGTTCTTTCTCTCCTGAGTATGGTTAAGATCCATAGAAAAGAGGTTTTGTGCAGTGGTCTGCTTCACTTGCCCTTCTGCCTTCTGCCATGTGATGATACTGCATTGGTCCCCTGGGAGGATGTAGCAGCAAGATACCATCTTGGAAGCAGAAGCAGCCCTCTCCAGACAACTGAACCCACTGGTGCCTTGATCTTGTACTTTTCAGCCTCTAGAACTGTGAGAAATAAATTTCTGTCCCGTATAGGTGACCCAGACAGTGGCAGTGTATTATATAACATTCCAAAGGAACAAGGCTTGAATCCTCTAGGCAGGCCAGGGGAAAGGGTGCTCTGGCAGAGAGAAGACCTGGGTGAAAGCCCCAGGCTCAACACAAAGGGCAACATGGTGGTCTTTTTTCAAAATGCCCTCTGACAGGATCAGCTTGAATGACACACAGTGGGCTGTGTTTTATCCTGTAGGGCTACCACTCCTCAATACAATCTCCCGGTCAACCACTTGGAGGCCACTGGATAGGGAAGTTGAGACCAAGCCAACCTGTTGGATAGAGCAGAAAGCTATTTAGGAACCTTAATCTATAGAATGTAGTTACCCAGGAGTCCAACATGAATTCACGCCCATGAAACTTGGGACAGGTCTGACATAACCAGCATTAGCTACTGGCCTCCATTTTCACTGTGCCCCACAGGGTCTGGCTCTGTGATTACCAAGGTCTGCTTTCCTCTCCTGACAGATATAAGTTCAAGTTTATCCAGAAATGGGCCTAGATGGAGGCAGGAGCCCCATCAAACAGAAAAGCAGTGGGGGATGACCTCCACTGGGGAACATCAAGAGCACAATACAGTGGATACCATCTATTGAGCACCTACTGTGTGCTCGACACTTTGAACACAGACACTCTAATTCTCACAACATCCTTTATTTTATAGGTAAGCAACTTAAAGCACAGAGACACTGAGTCCCTTGTCCAAGGGCACACAGGAAGTAACTGAAACAAAGCCCATGTTCCTTTCATTGTTCCACTCAGCATCAGTGAGGCAAAAGTGTCTGGTATGTGTCTTGGGGAATGAGGAGGAAGTTTTAGTGAGAAGAAGGCACCTGGTATCCAGTAACAGGCAATAAGGTGGCTTCAGAGACTGGTGTTCAGGTGTTGGAAGGCCTGGAATTCTAGGATCAGAAGTTTGAATTTGGTCTTAGAGGCCTTGGAAGCAATTCTAGGTTCCTTGGCAGAGGAATGACAAGATGTCATGGCTTGCTGGGAAGGATGGCCTGCAGGTGGCAAGCAGGACATTTGAAAAGTTGGAACATGGAGGCAAGGAAGCCAAATGAGAAGCAGGTGTGCAAAGCTAGAAGGGAGATGGCAGACAGCAGCCTATCACCCACCTGAGCCTGGCCCTACATGGCCAGTGAGCTTCCAGCCCCAACTTGAGTCCTCAAACAGCAATGAGGGGGTGGCATTAGTCTTTTCATCACTGTCTACACTAGGAGAGGGATGTCTGCTACTTCTGAAGACAGCTGAAGACCAGTCATCCCTTCCCCAAAGCACTGCTGGGCAGATGGCCTTACCTGCCCCCTCCTCCCTGCCCCACTTTCTCCCCAGATTTGTTCTGTTGCTACCTTGAGGACCCCTGGCTGACTGCTTTCAGTGGGTCTCATTCCCCAAGGCTGGCCTGTGTCTGCACCTCTAGCTATCCCTGAGAAGCATAGGCTGGGGGTGCCCAACTCTGACCTCCAGGATTGAGCCTGCCCCTGTGCGTCAGCCCCGTCCCAGTTCTGACAGTCAGCTGCCTGCAGCATCCTGATCGCCTACCCTGCCAGGCGCTCAGGTCATGCAGTCCCCTAATCTCGCATGCTGGAAGGAGGGGTGGCAGGCCCTGGCTTTCAGGCTGTGCTGGAAAATCAGGCTTTAGAATCTGTAATGCAGTAAGAGTCTGGTGGTGGTGGTATGGGGTGGGGAGCCAGGGGACACAGGAGGGAGACTCAGAGGCAGCCCATGCTACAAGCCAGCCACATATAAAGAATCACAGCTGGGGCATCAGTTCATCAAAAGAATATTTTCTGAAACAGCAAGCCTTGGGTCAGGTCTGGGGATGCTGAAGCTCAGGTGGGTTAGTAGTGAGGTGTGTCCACAGTCTTGGGCGTGGTTCGCCTGCATTCCAGTTGGAGCTCTGGCTGTGGGTAAGTAGCTTAATCTCCCTGTGACTCACTTTCCTTATTTGCTGATGGGAAGATTAAGTAAAATAACCCATGAGCAATAGTAGCACAGAGCTTGGCCCACAGGAAGCACTCACGCTGTGTCAGCTCGGAGTGCTGCGGTTCAAGGGGCAGTTGTCAGTCTGAGAAGCAATACACAGAAAAAGGCGGAGATCTGGATTAACAAGTGCAGCGGGGAGAGGGCCCCCTTGGGGGAATGGCAAAGCATTCATGAAGATGCCTTGAAGTTTAGACTGCGGAACTATTTGATCCAGGGACAAAAGAAATCTATAAGGTTATTGATGAAGAAGGGGCAGGAGCCATTTGGTATCTGAGAATGATTCTTCTAGCAGTGTCAGACAGGGGAAACTGTCTGATTAAAGAGGTCAGATAGGGGAAACTGCTAGAAGGTTTATAGGTGCCCACAGAGAAGCAATAGAGAGCCTTGAATGCCCAGTCAGGAGAGCAGGATGGAATTCCTGGCCAATCTTGCT